>JBAMIE010000114.1:7675107-7688626 GCA_037177295.1 Kaempferia parviflora
GTCGACTGGTAAAGAGTCGTTGAGTTGTAACGACCATATTTCCACGAGGGACAAGTCGATTGGTGGTGGGAAATATGCTTGGGTTTTCCACTCGAGCTCTATTTAAGGAGCTCGGGAAGCTTGAAATGGTTGACGCTCCGATCCGGTTAATAGTGCACTAAGTAGACGGAATTCTACTTTTCCATTTGCCATAAACTCGGCTTGCTCCTTTGTCCAGCTATCTTCCTTTTTTAGGTTGCCGCTGTTGTCGATAGGTGCTACAAAACCATTTTTCAAAATTAAAAAAAAATATCAAAATCAATTTTGAAATATACCTTTATTTTCTTCTTCCATATGGTGAACTCCCCATCAAACTTTAGTGGATAGATATGCTGCTTCCGGTCATCGTCTTCTTTGCTTCAGCAGACAATTAGTTCTTCTGAAGCGTCCTTGCTCTGATACAAATTGTAGATTCCTTTAGGTCGGTAAGAGAGGTGAATTGCCTTGAAAATAAAATCAATACTTTTCTTGATCTTCCGTTGTTAATTACGATGCACACTTAATAAAGTACGAGACTCAAAATTTATTTAGTTACAACCAGAATGGTTGTTAATCCAAGGCAAATGAATGAAGTACTAGCAGAAATCTCCTTTTTCGAACGAATCATCGGAGGCGGAGAAGCCTCATACAGGCGTTGAATGTACAAGAATGAAAAATAAGACTGAGTATCAAGTACAGAAAGTGTGTTGTGTGAAACTAGAAGGATCAAAGCCTTATTTATAGCCTACTGGTCGATCTTATCGATCTGTTGACGTGACGCATTCCAAGTGCCCGGACTGGTCCGGGCACCCCACGTGGATGTGACTTATCCTCTCCGCAACGACAACTTCAACGGTGCGCGGATAAAAGTTTATCCACTCTCGAGCAAGCGGACCAATCTGGCACCTGGATCAGTGCTGACATGGACCCAAAGTTAATCCCCGCTGCACCGGTTGTATGAAGACTCATTTGGGCACCTTGGGCTATTCAGGCGCCCGGACCGAGTCCGAGCGCCCTGGGCAGGGAAAGTCAACATCACATTGACTTTTTCTATCTTCTGCTCCGGTCGGCTGGATGATGTCAGACATTCGGAATAGGGCTCACCCGATCCCATTTTCTGTCCTTCTCCTTAAGCAAACTTTCTCTCGATTTCTTATCCCTACGATCGCCGCGCACGTCCTTAACATTCCGCTGATATACTCTTCCGCAGCTTCTTGTCCCTCGGATGCACCGAGTCCGTTGAATCGATTTTCGCACCATTCTTCTCATCCACCACGCCTTCCGCTCGACTTCTTATATTCCTAAACTCCTGCACACTTAGACACAACATTAAACATCACAGGACCTAACTCAACTTAGTTGACCATATCAAAATTAACTTGAGGTACTTACAATTATGTTAAAGGAACTCAAACTAAACTCATTTAATTTTTCAATAGCTTTTTCCAACCAAGTTCAAGCTCGACTCGAACTATTTAATTTAATTACGAGCTAAACTCAAGCTTAAGAACTAAAGCTCGAATCAAACTTGAACCGAGCTCGAGCCTAAATATAACAAACCAAATCTAAGATTGAGCCTTTTACTGTTCTGTTAAGTTCAATTACACTCTTAACAATGGATAAGCGATCTCAAATATTTTTAATAAATTCCAACCTAATTAACTCAATCTCTTTTCTGCTAGTTGACTCAATTGACTATAACAGACAACCAAATCAAAAGGTTCCTTTTTGAGTCATTCAAGGGACAAGTCTCGTATTATAGTTAACAACTCAGCTACATCCTAATACAATTTCAGTTGACTGATGTAGACTTTGAGTCAACTGAACACAAAATGCATAGAACAAAATATTTCTATCAGAACAGCAAACGATATTCAAACCTTTCAAACAACTGAATCAGACAACCTAGTCGAACCGATTCAGCAGGTCCAATCGGGAACATATCAAATAAGATTGGTAGGCACCAACACCCTTCTAAAAAAATTTCATATACATGACAATATTAATTGATACGGTATGTGATAGGTATGTTTCAGAATCTGAGGTTAACCGAAGTCAAAGATGACTTGGCGGTCAACATTAGGATTAACGTACTAGCATAGACCTTCACGTGAGCGGCTTGAGCTCGTAAAGGGTGAGGTTAATTAATTCCTGAAGATGCACTCCGTTTTCGCGAAACGATATGGGTGGCAACTCAGATTTGTATTGGTCGGACACCGTCTCGATAAAAACACTTTTTCGAGTACCATAACCTAGCGTCACCAAAGGTCTTGGGCATACCCCAACTCGAATCGCTTTTCAAATATTAAGTTTTACATGTCTCTCTTCATAGTCCGATCGGATTAAGTATTCCGCTCAGAAGAAATTTCCGCCTTGGTTACATGCCCCGTGCCACAAACACCGGGTCCGCTTGGTCAGCGTCCCGGAAGTATCTCTGTCTCAAAATGTCATGTGCAGGGAATCCGTTTGGATGTAACCTTCAGTTTACACCTCAAGACCTCGTATCTACATTCCAAACCCACTTTCCGGTTGGGTATTTTCTCAAAGAACGGTTCTCCAAAGATAACGCAACAATTCAATGAATGATTCTTCGAGGGTAATGCAACAACCTGCGTTACTCCCTATCAGGGAATATTCCACCACATCATCACATAAAAGCTTCCCTTGACATTGATCAAGCTTTCTAATCTCCTTATTACCCGACATCCTCTGACAGGAATATTTCTTGTCCCCTCGATACAACCGAGGCGTAACAGGTAGTATAAAAAAATACGCATGCATATATGGAGGGGACTTTTGGCATTTTCTCTCTCAAGAGGCATTGCCAAAGGGAACTTTTCATCATCTTCTTATTTTTATCACTACTTTTCTGCATTCTGCTAAGGGGTGTCAAAAATGAACCAACCCGACGCCCAACCCGAGTCGACCTGAAAAAATTGGGTTCGGGTTGAGGATTTTCGGATTCGGGTCGGGTTCGTGTTGGAGGGTTTTGGGTTGAAATTTTTCGGGTTGGGTTCGATTGGGTTCGGGTTGGGTCGGATTGACCAGAATTTAGGGGTTAGTTGATTTTTTTAAGGTTAAATTAAATTTTATTTTGAAAATTAAGATATTTTTATGTATATTAATATCGATGTTAGTATAATAGTGATAAAGTATTGAGATAAAAGTGAAGAATTATTGAAAAAATAGTTAAAAAATTTATTTTGAATTGGGTTATATATGTTGTCCGGGTCAGGTTTAGGTTGGTCAGGTTAGTCGGGTTCGGATTTAGGGGTTTCGGGTTGAGTTCGAGTTGAGAGTTAAAAAAAAAATTTCCCAAACCTGACCCACCCGAATTGACACCCCTAGGAGTACTTAAGCCAGAGACCTTTTTCCTAATTTTTGATGCTAACGTCTTCGTCGCTTGAGTGCGCGCAATAGAGAAGATGGTCTAAGGTTCCTGATGAAAGCATACTAGAGAAGATTGCACAGCCTCCAGTAGGTTTCTTACAAAGAAGCAATACACAATGGTTGTAAGTCTCACCCTCTTAAGCTATAGTATTTGCTATTCTTAATCTCATTTTAGCTACATTTCATTCCCAGAATCATTCACCCATCCTCCTCTGATTCCTTAACATCAAATCTACCATCGTTTAACCATCGTTGAACCAATATCCTTGACCACCTATTTCCATTTACCGCTAATATTTAAAGCTCTACCCTATTCATTTTCCTCATGCTCTACAACCCAAAATCCTATTATCTTCGTCCTCTTCGTCCTCTTCATCCCTTATCCCCTATCCCCTATCACTGACATCTTTCAGTTAAAAGACTCTATCACGTTCTCATCACTTCAGACAGGATCACTAATAGCTTCAAGAAGCAAAAACAGCCATTGAGAGCAACAGGCTCAAACAACAAACCGAACAGGCGCTAATACAAAGTTGAAGATCGAATAAACATGCAGACCTTTAACTCCGAGCCATTTCAATTTCGTAGATGCCAAAACCTTTTCATCTCAAACAAAGTACTGTATTATAGTTTCCATAATCATTTTGAAATAAAATTCATGAAAAGTTGGGAGGTTCAAATAACAATACAAAATTTTTTGCTTCTCGTCAGCTAAGCAGTTGTACTATTTGAAGTATCCATCGGTTCAGCTTCAGCCGAGTCATCTTGGGCATCTCCTTTCTTGCCTACAAGTATAAAAAATAACATAATTGAAACCCCAGTTTTAAAAGATGGTTTTATACCCATACAGAAGGGAAATTAAAAATTCTACCACCTATTTCTGCAGATATATATTTTCTTCAAGATATTAAACTGGTAGTATATGTATCAAATTGATTCTCAGTTGTTGGTAGTAATCATAAGAAAAGAGTCCAATTTGGAACAAATAGTTACACACCTTTCTTCTTCTTTCCTCCACCTTTCTTCTTCGTCTTTATTCCCAAGGCCAGCCATGCCTTAATTTCAGGGTCATCAATCGACTTGGTAGGCTGCAGCAGCTGAAGCGGATGAGAGGTAATCTTGTCCGACCCATTTGGCATCAATAATACTGTAAATTTAATGTGTGCAACAAGATCCCCTGAAAATATAAACCATCAGGTGTCCTAATTAGTTGATAGTGTTAATGGGTGGACACATTTTCCAAAAGGTGAGTCTTGGTTAACAATAAACATCAATTTGTGTACCTGAATATTAATGATATAGCAACGAAAAGGGTTCGACTAATTGCAGATAATCATGTAAGCAAAAAGAAGCCATACCAGGTCTCTCATGCAACACAGGGTATGGCTGTAAAAGGTCATGGTTCACACATTCAACAAGTCCAAGCCGAGATCGCTTCTCTTCTAAAACTCTGTTGACGTCAATCAAAACACATTATTGAAGCTACACAAGAAAAAAAACATTGAAAAGGAGGACAACAATCCATGCAGAAAACATTGAGCAACTAACCTTGCACTAAATGGCATGATTGGGAACTTTTGGCTTATCTCACTGAAAATAAACCTTGAAGACTTCATTTTCAGCTGATAGTTTTTATCGACGGCTCTTTTATAAATGGTAGTTTGCTTCTCATCCAAAAGTTTTGGCTGCAGAGTCACACAGCCAATGTCGCCAAAAGTTAAACACAAGGATTTAAGAGGTTAATGATCAATTTTGTATTACAATGTGATTCAGTGACATTGATCACAAATAAATTTGTAGGAGCGACATTCTCACCTTTCCTTCACCTGTACTTGTCACAATATCAATTGCATATACTTCATTTTCTTCAAATTCTACTTCATCAACACGAGTTTCTGGATTTCCAACACTTAGAACTACTTTGTTACCATCAATGACAAACTGTTTCAGCTGATGACTAAGAACTCCTTCCAGAATTTTGCAATCATAAGCTGCGGCTACCTTCTGAATAGCTTCTGTGACATCCTTATTCTATCACAGAAGATAGGCATTAGGAACTGAACTTGAAAAAATTAGATGCATAATAAAAGAATTTGCTAGAAAACAAAATTAAGTCCCATCAGATCAAACAAAACAGTAAAAAAAAACAAATTGTAGAGTAGAATGGTATGACTCATTCGTTGTCTATCAAATGACAATGAAGTTGTACATATATCTATTAAAAAGGAAGGAAAACAATATGAAAGTGAAAATTACAAGTAAAGAATATTTAGCAGGGTCTAAAAAAATAAAAAAAAGGACCAAACATCCTCTTAACTAATAAATCATAAGTTAAGGGAGCTCATTTTTTTTCTCAATTATTGATATCAAATACTACAGCAATAGGGTTGATGAGGAAACTGAACAAATGAAGGGTAAACATGAGATTCATGCCTGTCCCATGACAGGGAAACTGACCTTTTTGTACAATGTTTAAAATTTAGAATTTGAGGTAGAGAAAGGCTTTTTTTATTTAATCCAGCCCCACAGACCGCCAACCGGGCAAATCCGGAAGCGCGAGCAGCTCCTCGCACAGCAGCCAACGTCCCAAATGTTTCATCCCACAGGAGAAAAATGTCCTGCCATGCGTTGTAGCTGGGATTCAAACCTTGGGTGCTTGGGAAACTGCATAAGTGTGTCGCCGTTGCACCATGGCCAAGGGGCGAGAAATACTTGTTTCTTGTACTTTAGTTTCAGCACTTTATTTCACTAGTACTATTTAAATGTACCATAAGGTACAAAACAAGATTTTGACATAAATTATAAAAGAAAAACCACATTTATATCACCTTCTCATACTTATATACAAATAGTTGTTAGATTCTATATTTTAACCAAAATCCAAATCAATATAATCCCGTACACAACTGATGCATTAGAAAATAATTGTATTCAAGAATAGTGAGGCTAAAACTAAAGCATACAAATTAGCATGGATCAGACAACAAACGGCCAAACTCCAGATCACTGAATTATTGATAGATATTAGTGAGCCAGCTAGTCAGACCACATGAATCATTATTGTTCAATTATATTCAAATTTATATACAATACACAGTAAAGATGAAACAGAAAAACAATTAAAAATAATTTTAAAAAAAAAACACTGGGTCATCCAAGAAGGGAACCCATATTCTCAATCAAGTCTAACATATTGAGTCTTCCAAGTCATCAAGTCCCTTTTGACATTACTAACAGGTAGAAATGACTACTATCCAACTAAAACAGAATAAAATCCACTAGGCAACCTCCAAACATCGAACTTGATGGCATAAAAATAAGGTAAATGTTGATATGATGTTTGATAGAGTTAATTGTTTGAATTGACTCACTTGAAAGTCAAAATATAGTAATAAGACCTTAAATAAATAAACAATGAAAAAAAATTAAGAAACTCCATCATAATACAAAAGATCTTAAAACAAATATCCTATGGCATTCATCCATGCAAGATAGGGAATTTATCACTTTCTCCAAACAAAACATTATGGTTAGTGCAATAAAATATAAAACATGAAGTATAGAACAACCAAAAAAATAAATTCCTTTACTAGAATGACTGTCTTAAAGAGTTAAATTTAGATAAATAGTGGACCAACTTACTAAAACACTGACTGTTTTCAAGAGTCAATTTGAATAAATTGCCAATGGATATACTTCCAGTTACCATGAGCCGGGCACAACAATTATTACTCTTAAATTGCAACTGGTGGTCTAATGAGCACCAGATGATGGCAATGTTGAAGCTAGAATTAACATCAACAAGAATTCGAGCATGGCCATACGACAATGAGAAGTGATGTAAATTCTTAAGAATGCATATATTGGAAATCAAACTAACAATCTTCCAATAGTTAGGCAAGATCATTTTTGGTCAATACTATGGGCACCTTTTTCCCTGGCCTCACAAGGCGCAAGGCAACTTCTGCAGCAGTGTTGGCTGCAGCAATCACATCTGCTGCTCTACCAGTCACTGGTCCTTCCTGTATCACATGAGTGTGTGCCACCACAGCAATAAACCCATCTACATGACACCCCATGTCACTGCAACACAAAAATTAAAAAAAAAAATCTGAATAACTATTCGTAGGTATTCATAACACAATCTAAACTTATGAACGTATACATTTTAACGATATCATTCTCTTCCAAAACAGTCTCGTCATTGCCAAGGGGCGAGAAATGACACACTGTGTTATTGACAGAGATGCACGTAGGAAATGCTACGCCCCTTTCAATCTTTCTCTTTACGTTCTTGTACACGTTACCAGTTTGCCTACACGCAAGAACACAAAACTTCAATTTAGCACTATTGCATTAACAGAGTAGAAACACAGCGCCAAACAGGAAAACGAACGTACTCCCTGATAAAGGAGTCGCCTCTTTCGCAGAGATCGACAATCTTGGCTTTGGGCTTGCACTGAGACACCACCAGTTGAAGGGCCTCTGCACACGACAATAGATTGAACCTCTACCCAGTAACGTCTCCACTACACAGGGGAAAAGCAAAGAAAAGTTAGAGAACATTACTGTTGACGATCTCGGCCGCGGTCTTGTACTTGGTGACAACATCTTGGGAAGTGAGATCCAACTCCTTCTCCTCCCTCGCTTCGTCGTCCGACATCCCGCTAAGACCTTAAACCCCAAACACCAAAAAGGAGATGAAAAAGAGGGGAATGGATCAGAACAAGAAGTAGATAGATTGATACCCGAAAAATAAAATAGAGATCAACAATCGTTGCGAAGGTTTCTTGATTATCAGAAAAACCCTAGCAGACGATAGTGGCGTCGGGTTTGTAGACTGGGCGGCGGCTTAGGGTAGAAATGGGGCGGCCAGCTATCAATATACGAGCACGAGAACAACACGTGTCTGTGCTGGACCTTGTGGAGTCATATTATAATCTAGGTATGGATCCACAAGACTCATATTCCTCATTCTTCAAATCCACTTATCACTAAACAGTTTAGATTTAAATGTTAGATCCCTTAATTATTTATTAAAAAACATAACTATCACATTATTACCCTGAGACAAGTTGGTACTATTCTTCGAAACGACTTAAGGCATCCACATTGAATTTATTATTATTATTATTATTATTTTAATTTATACTATATATTTAACTTTTCGAATCGATTAATTTTAAAAGCGATCCATATAAAAATCTACTAGGATAAATTAGAAAATACTCATAGAAACTCATCTAAATGGTTAACGTTCTCGGGCCCCCTTCTTACCAGAGGAAAAAACTCTTGTAGTATGCACAGTTAAAATTTGAATCATAGATTCTTTAATTATTCATTGAAGGATATAGATATTAATATGTAAGTATTATAACATCCAAATGATATTACAATTAATATTCAATGTCGTTAATGAACAGACCCCACGGGAGGGATTAATAGCTAGTACATGAGATGTTACCATCAATAAGGTCTGGGGATCAAATTCTGAAAAAGTCAGGTGTATACCCTCCCTTATGCACTAGTCATTGTCTGAGCTAGTAATCCTCATTATTTACCTCATTCGTGTTGGCACTGAGACGGATTGACGAAAACGCTAAGGACGAACAACGGATATTTTTCATTCACCATCAGTATAAATCGAAAGGCATTTGTGATACTCTATCTAGATAATCCACATTTTCAATCTCACTTAAGGAAAAATCTCCTATTATTCACCACAGAGTTTCTATTTCAAGATGGCAAAATATGTTTTCAACAATACTTTCCCCTATTTCCAACAAAATAAACTGGTCCTACATTTTAATTTTTAAAAATATTAAAATGTCATTTTATTTATTTTTATCCTCAAAATGCCTATATTCTTCTACCACTTTAGATTGCTATATAGATGGCTATATTTAAAAAAAAAAAAAATAGTTTTGTTTAAACTATTATACTATATAACATAATTTTATTTAAAATTGTTAAATCTACTATAAAATATAGCGACTTTGATCAAATTTAATATGAGTAATTTTAGATAAATTACTCTATAAGTAGCATTATATAATTATGGTTGTGTTCATTTCCTATTTATATTTTTTTATTTCATTTACATTATCACTTTTATATCTTAATCACGTACACATTCATACTTGAATCCATTCCATAAGCTCTTGCAATATCTACATTGAAGATGGCCTCTTTCCACTGGCATCTACAAGCCCTAAAAAACAACCATTTGAAACCTTATTCAGTAATATCGACATTGATTGATAGAAAATCGAGATGTAAAACACTTCAGAAGGAAAGACCAATTGAAGAGGAGACAGCTCACAAACTAATATAACTTTTTCGTAAATGCAAGTCTCACAAAGGGATCTTACAAATGTGTTTCAGACTTGAAAGCCATGCCGGAGTCTTCTAGTGGAAGTAAGCGGGAAGCGGTATGAAGGAGAATACTCAAACACTGAGCATAGCTTTGGATAGGTAACCTTGTCCAGAAACAGCGATATATGTTGTCTCAGTTTACAACTTCTGTTGACGAAAACACGGAATGAAAAAATACTATCAGCCGCGGCAAAAGAACGGAACCATTCATTGTGCATATGGAGCAGTGACAAGCAACCAAGTAGATATCATCCTTCTGCGCCTTCGCCCTGCAAATGTAATATATCATTTTTACATGATAAATACATGTATTCCGATTGAAAGAGATATTATAGGGAGTTGGTCGACTATGGGATCAAAGTATTATGAAAGAGTTTATTCTGAAGGATTAGCCCATAATGTGTTTTTTACATTAACAAAAAAACAATAGAAAACACGATTGATCTAAAATTTTTCTTCTTTACCCATTTCCAAAAGGATCGGCATTCTCTTGTCTCAGAGGCTCCGAGAGATATTATGTTCACCCTTTTACTGCCGAATGCTAGTTATCATCAATCTGATACCAGGCCCTGTGTGTCTTTAAAACTTGTTACATGCTCAGCCAGTAATATGTTCTCAGCCTGAGACCTATATGCACTCTATCTACACAAACAAATTAGAGCATATTTGCTCTGTTTCCACTAGAAACAATTATTTTGATGATTTAGCGATCTGTATTTACATAAGGATCCGATCCTTGTAAGATTTTCAGAGCAGAGAAATGCCATAAAACCATCACCGTCAAAAGGCCAGCTGAAAGAAACATGTTGATGGTGTTCTGCCATAAAACCTTCAATTTAGGTCCAAGTCTAGATGCAAAAAATTACGAGGCATTGCCTGACAACATAAAATTCATACAAACTCTATGATCATGAATCTTAACCATTCTTTAGCTAGGTCACTATTCATTTACTAGTAGTAATGATATAGCTTCGAATAAACTTAAATGGAGGGAAAATGGAGGATAAGATCCTTATAATCAGCCCCAAATAGAAAATTGTTACAAAAGAAAACCAAGAAGATTCTTAAGAGACATCCAACTTTTTTAAAATGCTATAAATTATAACCCTAATCATAGTTTGACTTCTTTACAGCATTGGAGTAATTTCCAGATTCATTTAGTCTGCTACAGTGATGCCGTATTTGAAGTATCATGCAGGCACTAATCAACCAAAAAAAAATTCCTCCATCATTTTCTGATAAGTGATACATGATCTACTGCCTGCCAAAGCAAGCCTATTTAGTCTTGATCTTAAACATTAGCATACCAATTTAATTTCATCACCTATACTATAGCCTATTTTGTACAGAATTATTGCTGTACCATAATGTACAACGTACTGTAGCTAATGCAAGTCCAGTTGGACCTTAACTATGTTTATCCATCTTTAAGGCTGGTAGGCAACCAAGCCATAAATTTATCTGGTCAGAGTTTGCCATATGTACTTGTAATAATAAATCAAAGGTGAATTTAATGATCAACATATTTGAAATAGACAGAAATATTAAGAAGGAACTCTATACCAAAATAAAATACGTAAGATATTCCAAGTTCCAAGTTTACTGCCCGTGTGGACAATGTTGGACACTGCTTTCCAGGTTGCGGTACTAAGATAATTTGTTTGTCAAGTTTTATCGATAGAGATAAGATAAAAATTTATCTCCCAGCATGTGTATATGGTTAATGTAGTTTGGCGGTGGGTTTAATCTTATTACCAACATGAAACTGTCAGTAGTTATATCTATATGAATGCTAGCTGTTGCAGCAAGTAATGAGACACACTCCGATATGAAAAATGGTTTGGAAAGATTTTTTAAATGAAATGACCTATCACATTGGCACATGGACATGGTGCTATTGGAGCAAGTAGTCTTGCAATTGATGATAAGAGTAAGAAAGGTACTCCAGGATCATAAGATTTTAATGGTTACATTGATAGAAAGATTTGTTAAAACTCAGTCCATGACTGCTATATCTCAAAATGAATATATCTAGATTTCTTAAAATGCTAAGCCAAAGTGAGATACAAACAAAAATGTAGGTTCTCTACTGATGAGGATTAATAGTAATTTGTTCTGTAGAATTTATCAAAACATGTCCTTTATAATTGAGAGTGAACAAAAGTGCCACTATCGTTGATTTTTACCAAAATTATCCCTCTTTCTAGAATACCCTTTATTAGAAACCAGCTTGCAATTAAATTTTCAATCAAAATAAATTTTTTTTGACACAAAAATATCAATATTTTTCTTAAGGAATTTAGAGGCTTGTAATGGTCCAAATTTTTAAATTTGAAGGAGCAAGCTGATTTGTGAATCATCTTGCACTCTGAAATTTGACACAAATTGAAGATAGGCAAGTAATAAGTGCAAGCTAATTTATAAATTTGCTTGTGATCATGCTTTTTGTCAAATTGAATTCTTTTTGACACAGGGACACATCAATGTTCTATGTAGGATATTTAAAAGCTCATAATGGTTAAATTTTGAAGGCGCAATCTAAACTTGCACTTAAAAAATTGACTAGAATGGAATGGGCACAATCTAATATATAAATCATTTTATGATTCAATTTTTCATCAATATGAACTCTTTTGAATATAAGAATGCATCACTATTCTACTTGAGGCGTTTAAATGATCTTAATGATCAAAATCCTTAATTTTGGAGGCACAAGTTGATTAGCAAATCTACTTACGCCAAAAAATTTGGCAAAAATAGTGCATGCTAATTACAAAGCATATTACGATTTCACTTTTCATCAAGATGAATATTCTAAAACGCAAGCCAGATAAGTTTTACTTAAGCTAGACCTTAGTAATATTAATAATAATTCAAAAATGGTTCACACCTATTTTGTACCAATTAAAAAAAAAGGGTTCAGTACACAAAGCTGCCGCTAATGCGGGGGTCTGGTTGGATCACATTTGGTCTATAGTCTTATCTTGTATTGTAAGAGGTTGTTTATGTGACTCGAACCGATGACAAGGTCAGCTCCCTTTCTATTTTGTACCAATTAAGTGAAAGGAAATAATTTTAACCACTCTAACTAGAATATGTATTAATTTTGTGTCAAAAATACTAGTTTAGTTGTTTTGATGAATAATTCAATCGCAAGTTGATCTGCAACAGATATATTTCATGTTAATTTTCAAATTGCATGTTGATTTGCAATCATCTTGCCTTTTTAAAATCAAGATTTGTTCATATGAGTTTCTTGGTACTTTAAAAAGAATGTTGATATTTTCTCATGTCTAAAGGAATTTTTTTTTTTTTTGATAAAATTTGACAGCAAGCTATTTTGTACAACAACGTGATAACTAAATTGAGAGTATTAGAAAAAAAAAGGCACTTTTTGGTAAAAACAATTATAGGGGTGCTTTTTATCATTCTTAATTATAAAAGATGTGTTTTGATAAATTTCCAATAAAGATAGGATTACATTAAGGATCAGCTTTAAATCTCTATCTTTTAACACATTCAAGATATTGTGCATATTGTTTGCAAATAATATTATTTTAGTAGATAAGGCACGTAAAGGAGTCAATACTAAACTAGAATCTTGGCGAAAAATAAAGTGAAAGGTTTTAAGTTTAGTAGAGTAAGGACGGAATATATGGAATTTAAGTTTAGCAATATGAAAGTTTTAAGTATTTAGGATCATTTTTGCAAAACGATCGAGAGATTGAGAGAGATG
>JBAMIE010000114.1:7724628-7741066 GCA_037177295.1 Kaempferia parviflora
AAACAATTCAATTATTGTTTAGGATTTCCTGTCGGAGGGGAGAGAAGAATGCCTAAGGATTTTGAAGCCACTACCTTTTGGCGGGAATTAACTGGATTGGGTGAGTATAATCCTTCAAGGGCAAAAGCTTCCTAACTTCAAAATCTCATATTTCACTACCTCCTACCTCCTACCTCCAAAGAGTAATGGCAAAAACTTTTTTTTTTTTTTTTTTTTTTTTTTTGGAAGAGGAGATAGTGAAGGGGTTGTGAGGCTTAGTGAACTTTTGTGCCTTTGGTGTATGTTGCATGGAGGGAGTATCGATTTTGGCTCCCATTTTGTTAGGCACCTTGTCAATGTCGGGAAAGCCTCTTCCGGGACAATAATGGTTTGTGGGTTGATTAATCACATTGTTGACAGACTCAAGTATGATTTGAGTGAGTTGGAGAGCGTAGAGGGGAGTTCAATTATTGATATAGAGGTGTGTTTAGGCACTAAGATGCTTATTCGTGATGGAAGTTCATTTTCTTTTGTAATGTAAGATCGTGCACCCTTTGGATTGCCAAATATTGAATACACTACTATCACCAACCCTAAGAACACGAGGTTAGAGCGATTCCCACCAATCCCTCCACATTTGCCTCCCTCTGAGATGCTCCATGCACTAGTAGTCCACCCTGATAGAGAGAGATCTCTTGTAGATAAAGAAGAGCCACTGGTATTTAGGGATGAGCCGCCCACTTTAAACACCAATTCGACCATCTTTTTCTCATTCTGAGTATCCTACAGGCCCTCTGTATATGATTTTTCTGATTTTCGTTCTATCCTTAAGAGTATCCATGTAGAGCAAGTTGCTATAAGGCAGTATCTGGAGCAACAAGGAGAGGACACTAGAGCAGCATATTAGATGGCCTCATGAGACACGATGCATTATGATGAGGCCGAGTTATCCTTTCAAGCTGAGGCAAGGAGGAGGCAAGAAGAGACAGCCTTTTGGCGAGATCAGAAACAGATTTGACATGAATTGAGGCAATTCATGCATAAACAACTACAGCAATGGGGAAGGGAAGGAGACCACCGGGAGGAGATTACAACCTCTCAGTTTGAGCATATGTATCTATGGCATCGTCACCTCAGTTCTCGAGTTTCCGAGATGCCTCCGTTTCCTCATTTCCCTCCTCATCCTCCGTTTCCTCATTTCCCTCAACTTTAATTGGCTTTATTGGAAGAGCATCTCGTTCTCAGGGTTATTTTTTCTTTCTTTGGTTAGTATTGTTTGATGAGCCTGTTTTTGGTGTTTTTGTTATAGCTTGTTAGTTTGATAGTTGTTGTTAGCATGCATCATATCATGTTTTGTTCATGTTGTTCTTTTAGATTTATATTGAAGCACACATGCATAGCTTTGTCCTTTAAGCTAGAATTTTAATGTGTTTAGTCTTGATGATACCATGTGAATACACTCCCTTACTTTTGGTAATTTATATTCTGCTATCTTGTAGTAAGATTATAAAAGTGTTGTTGAGTTGATGATGGTTCACCAAATGCTTACTTGATAGTTTGACCATTTCACTTCCACTTATGGTTTGTTTCCAAAAAGTCGATTTAGTACAACATAGTTATGATTCATCTTGTCGGACTAGTATCTTGGTGATCGTAGGTAATTCTCTCCCGACATTTTAGTTACCGGATTATGCTCAGATTTGTGTCAACCCATTTGGAAAAATCAAAATCCCATATATATATATATAAAAGAGAGAAAATAACAAATTGAAAAGCAATAAAACATCTTGAGTGGCAAAAATGGGATAAAAAAATAGTTGTCGTGAGCGGAAATGATAAGGTGCCCCTTTGAGACCGAGTTAGATTACTGGTAAGCACTTATCAATTTCTCTCAACACCGAGCATAACTTTGAGACTTAATGTTGGAAAGATGGGACGAACCTCACGTATGGTAGGCAAGTGTCTAACGCCGGAAACCTTGGGAACACGATGGAATGAAGACTTGGTTTATGGAGGAATTTAAAAACTTTAGGAGCAAACTATGCACTCGCACTTAAACTTTCTTGTTAGGCTTGGTGAAACTAATCGAATGTCTTCGCTTAATGATAATACTATATGATAAGATAGATGAACTTATTAAAGTTGGGAGATGGTTATTCACATGTATTCTTGATATTGATATTTTCTTGAGGACAAGCAAAGGATTGGTAGGGAATTTTGATGTGTGCATTTCATATAGGCTTGTTTTTATTGTAATTTGACACACATCCTATCCCATTTTATTTTATGTGTATATATCTCATGTTATAATCTATTCATGCTTCATTTTGATACTTTTCTAGTTCGAAGAGCTGCTCTAGTTTTTTTTCTTTGATAGGACGTGAAGAGGAGTAAAAACAGAGTTCAAAGACCAATTCCCGAGTGCATTCCAACTACCATAGTCGTGTCGACGCCTAGAATCATGTAGAAAAGCCTGATTTGGATCTCAAGGAGGGGCTCTCGATTGGAGCCACCCAAGGGCCCCAAGAAGACTTCGGAGAGAGGGAGTCCCAAGAAGACTTCGGAGAGCGGACACGAGGGATTTTCGACGCCTTAACACCCCGATTTCAGATCAGAGAGCATCCGGAGATGATCTTACACATCGAGACTAAGCTTTTCTTTCCTTTTCCGAATTTTCCTTGATTGAACATTGTTTGAATGATGATCTCTGGTTGTAACTCAAAGTTTCTAGAGTAGACTCTTAATTCTAGGGTTAGGGATTAGCCTTTTGATATGTAAACACTATTTTGTTGAATCTATTGAGTTTGAATGTTTTTTATTCAATGACGTGTGTTTGTGGTCGGGTATACTATGCACACACAATCTTGATGCCAAAAGCACAAGATTCGTATCTTATGAGGTATGCGAATGAACCGAAAGGAGAACCCAATCCTCCAATCCGTAGAAACCCGAGACATGGAGAGTCGCCTATGAAAGTAGATCGGGAAGCCACGAGAAGCAATAAATAGGTTATCATAGATCTTAATGGATCGGTTCCAATTCGTCGCCACACAATAAGAGAAGGCAATTCACGGGTTGTGGGATCACGTGACAGGGCCTTAAGAAAGCAATCCCTTAGCTCTATCGCTGTGAAAGTAGATAACAAATTGGAACGGATGTGCCGGTGTAATCCCAAAAGTTCACATTGGATACCATAGGATAGTCTACCTACATAAATAACCGTTGAGGATAGGAAACTAAACATAAATTAAGTGTTTACAATCAATGTGGTGAAACCGAAATCTCCTTTTATTTTCTCTCGTCTCAATCAATACTCTTTCCTCACCATATTCTCTGATTTTTCTCCTTAGATCTCTTGCTCTTGCGCAACTCAAACCTCACGATTAGTCTAGACAATTGCATTTGTTTAGTAGACTAGTACTTATCCACCAATTCTCGTGGATTCGATATTTTATTACTCGACGACAATCGTGCAGCAATTTGCACCACATCAAGCACTAAGACCAGTGTATCCAATCTCATATGGTTGGAACAATCACACTTATATACATTTTACTCCATGATAATATTTTTCAACAAAAAAATAGATGGTCCAACAGTTAATAATAGAATATCAAATCAAATGTGCTCTACAAATAATTGCACAAAAGCAAGCATTTTGAAATAGATCACATTTTTTTCAACTAATAAATTGATAATTTTGGGTTATAAAACAGCAATATAGATAATAGTACTGAAGTCATGTATATCATTACCTTGCACAAATAGTGCATAAGTGTCATCTTATTGTTAGTAGCTCGAGTGTCAGTAAGTTTAAGAAGGCTGTCCAAGCGAAAGCCAATAGCTGAGCCTGCAATTTTGAACCAATAGTTTTTTGTACAAGAGATAAATTAATAGGCTTAGATGATATAAAATGTCCTAAATAACTTTTATTTGGTTGGATGCTAATGTTTGCATTGGAAACATGCATATGCACAACAAACAAATAAACAAACAAAAGTATAAGAAATAGTCATGAACTTATGATACATGATGCTAATGCTCAACAACAACAACAACAACAACCAAGCTTTATCCCACTAGGTGAGGTCAGCTAATGATGTTGATGCTCAAGAAGGATAAATTTCATTGCTATAACAAGAACTATGATGCATGCCAGGATAGCAAAATCAAGAATATTTTAGCATTCTAATACCAGATTATCGTTAGCTTAAAAGCAAAAAATCCAACCTTCTAATTCCTTCAATATCTATAATTACCAACCTTGAAACAACATGTGTGTATTGTAGCCCTATCAAACTGTCTTTACCAGATACAGATTCATTGACTGATAGGCACATATTTAAGTATGGTACTCAAAGAATATGAAAAAATGTTTATATCCAATCATTGTAAATTGTATCGCCCTGAAACTAAAGGATTTCAGTCAAAGCTCAATTAAGGAAGTACGCCTCAAAAACTACTGTTGGCACATCTGGTCAGGATATTCTCCAGGACCAATCCAGTATCTTGAATACAAGCCACTACCAAACTGCAACCCTCATGAATTCTCCAAATAGCCAAAAAGGCCATGTTTGATGTATTTAGAGACTCTGACCAAGTCATAGCTACTGCCTCATCAAGTTTAACTGATTTTTAGCCCACTGATCCCCAACCAACAATAGAAAAAGTAAAAAAAAACAATGAAATAGATGGTGGTCAAGTTCATCCAGCAGGGACTAGCAGATAAATGACATTATTTATCATTGAACAGCTTGAAATGTGGTAACTGTCCTCCATATAACTAAGCCGAAACATTCACAAGACTGTTCTCCATATTATAATTCATTTCCTAGTCAATGATCCCACAGCACAAAAGATAAAAATAAAGTTATAATATCTTCTTACATTGTTACATTTCATACTAGCCAAATGCAACAGTATAATACATCAGGATTAAGAACTTCCGTAAAATAGAACAGATTATCTCAAATTGAGAAGGAACAAAATCAAGTTTGTTCACTGCTATTTTCTAGATAATTTATCAGTAGACTAAGGTTTCAATCTGCAATTCATTACAAATACCACATTGCATAACAAGAAGACAGGGATCACATTCATAAATACAGTTTGGGAACAAATTACAAGTAGAGAAACAACTTTGCTCTAATTATGATTTTAGTTTCTTGTATTGACACAAAATAAATAAACTTATATCACCCATAATAAACTATTTCCATTTGGACACATGAAATTAGATTTACCTCTTGTAGTTCCTTGATTTAAGGTATTACCAAGGAAAAGAATTTTCTTCATGATCTCCTTCAGTTTATCAGAATTGCGAATCTTAAGAAAAACAAATGCCAAAAATATAAATGTCAAAACCAGGAATAAGAGAAAAGAAAAAGTTATAGGAGAGATATACCTCCGCACAAGTAAAATCTATAGTGTTCAGACTTTGTCTAAGATCAGAAACCTGGGTAACCATGAGAGATTGAATCTTAGTTAATCTGATTATTTCTAGAAACAGAAAAGTTGATATGAAAAACAACCTGAGAAACAAACTGAATCTTGAAAGAGAAAACTCTTAATTTGGATTCAACCCTTGGAACTTTCATCAACTCCAAGAAAAACTGCACCATGAAAGCTACAAATGAAATTTGTTTTAACATAATTGCAAAGGGAACACAGTCAAACATTTCAAATAGAAAAGTGCATAAATACCCAAAATCTGAAAACAAGATATTATTGAATAAATTTGAAAACAACAGTTAAAATCCAACAGAACATAGAGATCAAAATGTTAAAACCAACAAGGGCAACATTTTGTAATACTAGTATAAAATGACAAGATCAACATGAAAAGTAAGTTGATGTAATTAAAAATAATTCAATGTTAAAATCATGAAAAAAAAAAAGAAATCAAAATCATGGTTTGTCAAAATTAGGTAAATCCTTACATTTCCCCCAAAAAGAGTATGCATACTTTTATATTATTTCCTTCCAATATTTTGTTTTGGTTGGCACCATGTGTCCAACTTACGTCGACTAATCCTGGGTGACCGGCCCGTAAATTGGAAAGCGCATGTAGCAGGTCAATCCAGTGTTATTAGGTCAATCACCCATTAAGGAAAATTCATCCGTTAATTCGCCGAAGTTGGGACTCGATCCTTAAATGTAAACTTGCCCCGAGGGTTATTTCCTTCCAACATTGCTTTTAACCATGGTTGTCGAAATCAAAATCAGCATCTGGATTGGATAGTAAATAAAAACCTAAATATTTGTTGTATTGGATATGTGGGATGAGTAAAATTGGAAATTAAAAGCAATTTTTTTAAAAAAATATATATGAGATAACAAATTGTGTTAATCATAACATCAAATATCATAAAACTAACAACATGATTTAGAAATAATAAATAATATTAACTAATAAAGTTAAATTAGTAATATTTATCATAATATTAATAATGGCATATTATTGCCATTACTAATTAACAATATCATATTATTGTTAATGTTTGATAAAACCATATTCTAAAACTATTAAGTAATAGTAGATCACTAATAAAAATGTATATATATTATATCAACTATCAATTAATAAACGTAGCTATTTAATATGAAAGTAACAAATAACAAAAAAAAAAATATTATGACAGATAACAAAACAAAAAATGTCTTGCAATAGAATGATAGATGTTAAAATTATATTGATAATTATAAAGTTTTAAAGACCATTCTAGTACTAAATGTTATTTGATAATGTTAGATACTTATTTAATATTTCATATTATAGGGATTAGTTGGAACCTAAATCAGATATGAATTGGGTTTATAGGGCTCTCCATCGATAGAAGTTTCTCTCAGTGACTGGGAGAGGATGATGAGATGATTGGTCTAGCTAGAGGCTAGTGGTTGTTTACAAGTTGTAGCAAGGTTAAATGATTTGATCTCATGGTAATCTTGAGCGATCAGTGGTGGCAAGAATAAGTTGGAATTCAAGAGAGCAAAAAGAGTCATACTCTCGTGGATCTTTGCTAGAATCAAGCTAGGATCAACAACAAATGTTAAATCCTTGAGTGTTCAAAATCAATCACAATCAGTCAAATTTTGTATATATCTCATCTGTTTTTCTTTCAATTTGGCCAAATTTTTGTGGTTTTTAAAGTGAACGGTATCTCATTTCTTGGTAATTTATTTAAATATCGAGTTTTCTCCAACAATCTCTTTGTGGGTTGACCAATTTATTGGGACTTGGGTGATCCATGTTTGCATCAGCAAATCTTGACAACCATGCTTCTAATGATCAAAATTAGAACATCTAAAGCTTGTGCAACAAAAGCAAACAACAAAACCATACATTTCATAATAAGTAGAATCAAGACTAGATATACTGTAAATAACTATTAAATCATTAACAATGCATATGGAATGAAAGAGTGGCCATACAATAGATGGACAAGAAGCTCCCGCTATCAACCTAGTGCAAATTGAGGACAACACTTAAATAACTACACATATTGACAGTTCTACAGCTTCCATGTGAATTATGGAAACATTGCAGACAAGACGTTGATAGTTTACCTGCTCACACTTGCCAAGTCTTTCCTTGTCACCAGTATAACCCTACCAATGCAATCCAGAAAAAGAATAATAAAATTTAGGACAAATTTAGGACTGAAGGATTAATTAACTAAGGAGTTTAAAAGAACAAAAGATGTACCTTTAGGAGTTCCATTTCCTCTTTAGTTGGACAAAATTTGATGAGATTCTCCACTTGATCAACATCTAAAATTGAATCATCCAATGCCAGAGCAGCACTCTGAGGAAACAACAATAACATTGGAATCAAGTTTAACAGTCCGGCTCAATGGATGAGATTGATACATTGACTTTTATATCAATGTTCTGACAATAAGCATACACAATGAAAAAACAGTACCCCAACCTTTAAGCAACTACTATCAATCTAGGCACAACCAAAATCAAGATGATTGCTTGGACCTCTGTACAATAATGAGTATAAAGAAAAATTTCCTTCACAGGCTAAACATTCTATTCGACCATGCTTGCGGCATCCATGAGGTGAGATCAATTTGTTCCTTTTTCCCACCACTACGATTTTTTTTCCAGGGAATTAACCATTACCTGCAATTAATGGAGAGGCCTTAAGGGTATCTTTACCATCAGAGAGGCAAGCAAATAGAGCAAGAAGAATCAGGTAGGGATTAACATAGACTCTTTGGACAGAGAGGAACACCCATATCTTCATAAGGTAATCTAAAGAACCAACAAAAATGTTTCTTTTTCCTAGAAAACATATAGTACTATTGTCATTCTAGATATCAATTCCACAGGAGAAGCATTCATGTCATATCAATTATAAACCAAAGTAAATCATATGGTTAGTTCGAAAATCAAAACCTTAAACCAACATTAGTGCGCAAATTGATTAAGCTTGTTATATACAAATCTGTGATTAGAAGCAGCTGATATAGAATACTCAAGAGTGCAAATGGTGCGTCTATACCAATGACAAATCAAACAAAATAAATGAATGATAGATTTAAGTCTAAAAATCATTACAGAAACATACCATCAAATCAGGAAGTGGCATCTTGACCTTTGTCAGCATGATTTCAGTGTTATTGGCACGCCTCAATTCAATCTAAAAGCAAGTTAGTGAAAGATCTTAGTTAGAAGTATAACAGAAAAAAGGAATGAAGAGGGCTTGCTAGTTAATTCTAACTTCCTCCTTTTGTCATGTCATGAAATTAAGCAGATCTTTAATGCAAGATGTTGAACTGAGCATGGATCAAAAAAAAAAACTTGTAAGCATGAATCTTAGCTATAGTTATAAGGCTAAGTCGTCACCTGTAAATTAAGAGATGGGCTTTCAAGATTTTGACATTCAGGTAATGAATGGCATGCAAAGGGTGCACTAAGAGAACAGCTGAAAGTTACCTAGATATAACCTTACAGAAGAGTTTAATGGAGGGGATGAGGTCCTTAGAGCTCCAGATAGTTGGGACTAACATGACATTTTTATATTAAATGGCCATCTCTAGTTGTACTTGGTAGGATAAATACAGAAGGAATCAAGAAATAAGAATTTAGACAAAGCAACAAACTCAACATAAATGATTTTGAAGTAGGTAAAAAACATTTTACTCAAAAAATGATCACATTTTCAAAATCAACATGGAATCAGTTACAGTGCCAACTTGAGAAGGAAGAGAACTCAGAAGCATATTTATCAGGTGACAAGGTATTGATAACTTACTAGGTGGACTTTAACTGATTTTGATCCAACAGATTTACGGCGTCCATCTGATGTTGAGCTATCATCTGTTTTTGGAACCACAGTTGAAAAGAGGCTTTCAAGTTCTGAAACATCGAATTCTGAAGCACTGCATCCATGTAGACGGTTGAGCACAATGAGAATGAACATTAAAATTAACATCAATAAAAGGCACACATAGGAAATATGGAATTTAAGCACTTCTACAACCTTGAAGCATCGCCAGATCTTTGTAGCTCGGCCCATAAACTTCCTTGAACAGCTCTTGTTACTTTCACCCAGTGTAATGGTTTTAATGATGACCTACGGGACACCAAACTTGATCCATTTAAGGCTGTCGAACGTGTGAGGCCTCGACCTCTTCCTCCATTGGGCAATACCCCTCTTGAATCAACTTGACCATTGGTTGGTGGAAGTGGTGGTGCACCTGGTGCCCGAGGTGGGGCAGGTGGAGGAGGTGCGCTTCCACGTGGACCGGAAGGAGGAGGAGGAGGAGGAGGAGAAGGACCACCACATGGTCCTAATGGGGGTGGAGGTGGCGTATGTGAACTCGGAGGTGGTGGAAGAGGAGGAGCACTAACTCGTGGGCCTATAGGACGAGGTGGAGGTGGCGTCGATGGAGGAGGGGCATTACTTCGTGGTCCGGGTGGTGGAGGAGGAGGAGGAGCACCACGCAAATTAGTGGTAGGAGGTGGTGGTGGTGGTGGTGGTGCAGGAGGAGTAGGAGCACCACGTGAGTTAGGAAGCAGTGGTGGTGGTGGTGGTGGTGGTGGTGTTGGTGGTGGTGGTGGTGGTGGAGGATTAGGAGCATTGTGTGGATTGGGAGGTGGTGGTGGTGGTGGTGGTGGTGGAGGAGGAGGAGCACAACGTGAGTTTGAAGGAGGTGGTGGCGGTGGTGGAGGAGGAGGGGCACCGTGTGAGTTAGAAAGAGGTGGAGGAGGAGGAGCACGTGAGTTTGGAGGAGGAGGAAGAGAAGCACCGTGTGATTTAGGAGGAGGTGGAGGTGGAGGTGGAGGCGGAGGTGGGCAAGGAATATCATCACGTGCTAATGGTGGTGGGGGTGGGGGTGGAGAAAGAACCCCACGTACTAGAGGAGAAGGTGGTATAAGAGTGGAACCACTAGGAAACAATGAAGAACTTGAGAAAGGCAAAGGAAGTAGTGATGGTGGAGGAGGTGCCATTGAAGGAACTTTAGTAAAACCATTCGACAATGAAAGTGATGGTAGTGGAGGAGGAACCAATGCTTGTCCAACTTTACTAGGAGGAGGTGGCGGTGGGGGAGGACTAGCACAAATTCTCATAGATGGAGGTGGATCAGGAGGGGGAGTCAAAGAACTATTGCGTGGTGGTGGTGGAGGAGGATTGATTGGTGGGGATGGCAAATAACTAGTGGATGTTTTAGACATCATAGGTGAAGATGAAGGAATTAATGGATCTCCACTTGATGCTCCTAATGGAGGTGCTGACTGTGTAACATAGCAGTCAATTTTACTGGATGGAAGAGGAGGATGAGGTGGGGGTGGTGTGACCTTTATATAAGAAACATTGGTTACTGAAGGTGAGATTTGGGACGGTATCTGGAAAGATTCATCCGAGATTCCAAATGAGGAAAATGGTGGTGGTGTAGGTGGTGGCAGTGGTTGCGAAGGCAATGAACGAATTAGTGACATAGCATATATGGTATCAACATTTTCTGTCTTTGAAGTAGCAAAAGAAAGGGGTGGTCCGGGTGGAGGTGAAGTATCATGAACTTGAGACATGAGAGGTGAATTTCCAGAAGCAGGCAGAGTGCTCGACCCTGAAGAAGATTGAGGTATTTCCTCGATTGAAGACAACATTGGCCCTGCATAAGATTCATCTGGTAGATAAGGGGAAGATACAACTTTGTCCAAACATGTTTGATACTTTGATATGCATCTAAAATTTGACCAATTTTATTACCTTGAGCTACAGAGATGGCCAGAGCAGGAGGTGCACTATTATATCTGGATGGAGGGTGGGGTGGAATAGACACTGACGTAGCATCAGAGTCTTTCTTTGGTGAGATCCACCTAGCAATTGTTTTGGGCTTTGTCAATTTCTTTGGACCTACTGAAGAGTCCAATTTCTTGACAATTGGTTTAGATATTGGAGAATCAGGTTGTGTTGTGCTGGTTAATGATTTCTTCATTGTCGAATGCTGATATACTTCCGAAGTTTGCTTTTGCTCATTATTTTTTGACTTCTGAATAAGGGTCTTGGTCTCTGCTTTCTTTTGAGTAACAGAGTTTTCTGTTTCCTTTTTGGATTTACATTTCACTTCTCTTGATATATTTTGTCCCTCTTGATGGCAACCATTGTCAACCAGGGTTTTTCTCGTGGTAACATTATCAAATTTTGGGTCAATTTTTTCTGGTAAAGCTTCTGCTGTATCAGTTGCAATTTCTTTCCTAGAAATCATATTACACGAGGTCATTGTCTTTTCAATAACATGGTTATCTGCATCTTGATCAATCATGCAGGTTTCAACTATATTCTTCACTTCAACATCAAATGCAACAATTTCCTTCTCTTCATGTTTGAATTTGCTGACTTCTACTATGTTCTTCTCGTGACAAGTAAAAGTGTCATCGTCATCTAGAGATATGGAATTTTCACTGATAATTTTACCATCACTAATGATAGAGGTAGTAGGAAATTTAGTTGTTGTCTCTGGTGGGGTTCTTAATGTACTTACACTATAATGTTCGACTTTCTCTGGATGTCTGCTATAATCAATCTCTCTTTCATGACCAATTGTGTCTTGACTTGGATTCTTATAGATAAGATTGGTACTCTTCTTTGATACATCTTCAGAATCAACCTTAAGCGTGCTAATAATTTTTTTTTCTTCGAAAAATGGAGAAGCAACTTCCTTGAAGTTTTGTTGACTTGTGCTGCTTTCTATCACACCCTTCTCTTCAATACGAACCATACATTCTGAAGTAACTGATTTCTCTGTCACAATATCATCATCATGCTCAGGTTTGCCAAATTCAGAATGGGTCTCATCTGGAACTGACATACTAGGAGCTTTCTCCATTGTCATTTCCATAACAAAACCTGCTAACTTATTGGAACCTCTTGTATTTGAATCCTCTTTATCTTTGCTTTGCTCAAACCTAATTATTGTTCCACCAGTTAAACTGTATGTTTCTGAGGTGGTATTCCTACCATCTGTGGAAGTTCCACTTTCAGCTTTTGCTGCATCAGAATCTCGATTTGCATTATGCCAGTCTGCATTAGTGAAAATTTCCTCTGCCTCAAAGAACTCCTCAGCTTCAGTAAAAGTACCTTCTGTTTCATTACCATCTTCAACCAATGTATCTGAACTTGAATCAGATTCATAAGCATCAAAGTCTGAAAATATCACCTAGATCAAACATAATTTATGTGAGTGCCTAGGAGACAGAAGTATGGACTAGAAACAAATAGGAACAAACCTCAGCTTTGAAATCTCTAGGAAAATGTTCCTCAGAATTCCACACAACATCAATTTCCTCACGAGAGAGCACCAGAATATTAGATTGGACAAAAGCTGTGTTGAACATCACCCTGAGCATCATCTTCTCATGTTCTAGATCTTTATCCATATGGATGCACTCCATAACTACATCTCCTTGAACGCGACAACGAGTATTTATCCTTAATGGCATCTCCTCCCCCTGTACATACAGTCCATCAACCAGTAGACTCAAAAAGCAATATCACTGAGAAGAAAAAATAAACATTACCCGCTTGTAGTGTCGAATGTGCTTCTTGGTCTTAGGAGTTGCAAAGAGGATCTTTGGATTCCTATTGGGAGCCAAAGGATCTTGACCATAGATGCGAACCATTGGTCTGCAACCTCCTTCCCCATCACAATTGGGTATTACCCTGAGAATCAATGATTCCAAGGTTAAAGGCATGTCTTTTGGAGGCCATTCTGATGCATTGCCTCGTCTTGCTATGTATTGAAGATATCTCAGGTGAGAAGATTGTGGGTTTACGGGGGACAAAAGATGGAGTAATTCCTTGGGGGCTTGCTTATACACCATGTCAAGAGTCTTATGCTCTCCAGTGTACTGATTTCTGTAAAGGAGCAAACCAGCAAGCATGAAAGCAAGCACCGGCCAACCTTCTCTCTCACAGTGCATTAGTAACACATTATGTTGCCCTTCCAGTGACAGCCAGCTCTCGCTCGACTTCAAAAAGTGGTGGATCATCACGAGTGGAAGAAGAGGACACCCTTCGTACTGGACAGGATAGTCCATGACTGTCATGCCATAGTCAGATAAAATGTCCGAGATGTGGCTCCTGTGATTACCTTCTCTAAAATTAAACACCATGAACGAGGCTTCTGGGAAGTAATCATTCAGTTGGGTGACTATGCCGTTCAAGTAGTCACCGTATTCTTGTTCCCCAAGAGTTTCAGCCGAGAAGCAGCAATCAAACACTGCAACGACGTTATCCAAAGATCTCATAGAATTCATAGAGAGGCAAAGAGAGTTTTTGGAATTTTAATCTTTCTGAAGTACTTAGAAAGTAATTCAAAGCTACGAGTATAGATAACCGTAGAAAGAACACAATGGTTCAAAGAGGCAAAATGATTGTTAGGCAATCAAATAAAATGATAAAAGAGAAATCGACTAAAAGACTGCTTGAAGTCCATACTTAAAATATTTTAGCTGCATTTTATTTCCAGAGATCAAGCTAGTAATGTTAAGCGATGCATGTTCAATGAGGAGAGAGCACAAACGACAATGAAAATACGAGGTATTCAGCTATGCTTCAGAACTTCATTTTCCCCCCGAAAGTCCAAGAATGAACCTTCGAGCAAGCTCAAGAAATCATCAACCCTCAAAATCCTAAATTGCGGAGGAAAGCCGCCAGAATTTCTCAAATTGCCAGACGAAGCACCAGTTTAGTCCCAATAAAAGAACCAATTCCCGAAAGACAAATCGCACTCTTAGGTCGAGAGGAAGGACGTACCATAGACTCTTTCCGAGATCTCCAGCAGCCGATCCGGCGGCTTCCGGTAGAAAAGCCTCCTGAACAACGCCATCCGCCGGCTCTTCCACCGGCGGCCGACGCCGCTCCCACTACCGGATCCAAACCCGTATCAACCTCCCAATTCCCTTCCGCGTTCCATGTTCCCACTTAAGGCAAGTCGATCCTCGCCACGCTACGCCCCGCCCCTCGCGCCCGCCGACAGAGCAGCTCCCCGAGTGCGGATCCCTCGTCGACGAAGACCGATCGGGCGGCTTTCGACTCGGAGCAAGGCGAGGAGCAGAGAAGGCGCAGGAGGAGCGAACTATCAGCCAAAAGGTCTCAACTTTTCCTTTCCCCCTCTTTCTACCGTTCGCGAGTACGTAGAAGCTAAGTACAGGAAACAACACTGTGCAAAGGAAAGGGACGGCGTTACGGCGTTAGCACTCAGATCAACGGTATAGATCGATGCTGATGACCCATCGGACGGACAATCTTGTTCTTCGCATGCAAACTTCTCTGCGGGACGAGGGACAACGTGGGCTTCGCCTTGGTTTTTACTGCGCACGGTACGGTAATCGTCCACCAACATGATTAATCGCTGCATTTATTAATTAATGACGCAGTGTTTAAAGCACTCATGTGGCATACTGCACGATATCAGAATTTAAAATTTAAAATTTAATTTGTTTGTCAGTAAAACAGATAATTAATCACCATTAAAATTGTTTTTTTTTCTGACTCAAAAAAGGTTTTTGAATTGTGAGGACTCAAGTGGACCAAGTGCCTAATGCCACCGAACAATTTAAATATTTTCACAAAAAAGGTCACTTCAATACAACTTTAATCAATTAATTATCAACGTAGCTCATGCAATTATTTTCCAATAATTCAAAGTGAATGATCTTAAATGCTCGTCAGTTCATGGTAACCCATCGAACCAATTCGAATTTCGAACCAGCAAAATAAAAGTAAATTTGTGGAGTTCATGAATTATTTCACTGGCAAAAAGGTGCAAATTTATGTGCCAACAAGGAATTTGTGACTCTACATCGATCTTTACAGAGATTTGGCCTAATCTCAAGGCTTTGGTACTGTGCACCAAGATTTAACTTGCAAGAATCTTGTTTGTTTGGGTTGTCACCTTGAACTCCTTGAACAGCTTCAGTTTGCAACGGAAATTGAGTTGAATGAATCACATGCTTCCTAGAATTGGGTTAGTTCATTAAATGTTGTTAAGTCAGTTGGTCAAATGTCTTTTTCTGCAGCCAAGTTATTTGTTTTTCTTCTGCATGCTTCGGAAACAAGCTTCACTTACGTTTTCTCTCTGTCACTGGAAATCAGCTAACCCTATGTTATTAACTCTCTAAAGTACTTAGAAAGATTTCAATAATAGATGTTGAAATTGAGATCTTGATATTAGCCTCTTCTGAGCCACGATCTCCTGACTTCTTGGCAAATCTGGTGCTCGTGCTTCTGTAGGAATTCCTCAAACTTGCAAGTTTGAGGCAGAAAGGCCCCGAGAACTCGACTCGGATGGTTTTCTCATGGATTCTTGACTACCAGAAACTCTCCTAAGAGACAAAAGAAGTATAAAGATGGCAGCATAATAACTAGCCATTACATGCTTCAGCAGATGATTTGCATTTAAAAAGCCAGAGGTAGCTTATAGAAATAGTTCAATGAAACAAAAAAAACCTTAGATTCAGGACCAAAGCAAATTTCGCCAAAGATAGCCATAAAGCCCTAGAATCAACTGTCAGAAAGAATTTTATGTGCTTCTGCAATGTTTGAACAAATCTCTATCTTTGCAATGTATCATAAGTTTTGAGAGGAAATAAATGACCCTTTCCTAAGGACTTCAGAAACATAATTTTACAGAAACCACACTGCGAAATAAATTCTTTCTAGTGTCTTCTTAATGATATTGAACACAATTATTTGAAAAAGTTTACCTGAGTGATTCTTGATTCTTTATGATCATCTCTTTAGTAGGCGAGTACTTTGGTAAACTTGAGGGCTCAGAGGCATAAGGCATTTCTCTAAAATACATGAAAACAAATTAAAAGCAAAAAAATAACATAAAAGGTCAGGTAAGTTCAAAATACCAGGTAAAGGTTTTTAACCAAAAAAAGGAACATGTGAGAGATGTTTATTTTCAGAGTAATTACATAGTAAAGTATCAGTATC
>JBAMIE010000114.1:7753604-7784488 GCA_037177295.1 Kaempferia parviflora
AGGATGATCATCTAGAAATGTGAGAAACCACATTTGTCAAATAATGCGACTACCCAGAGGGACCCCAAACATCACTATGCATTAAAGTAAATGGTGCTGATTTTTTATATGAAACATCCAGAGATGATGTTTGGCTAATTCACAAGATTCACATATAAACGATGAAGGACTTTATTTAAAAATAACTCAGGTGTCAATTGTCTTAAATATTGAAAATTTGGATGTCCGATAATGCCATAACATAATCTTACTGTCATGAGATGCAAATATCGAGTTGAAATATATCTTGAGGTCTTGTTTGACGAAGGTTGATCCAACATTGAAGATGTAGAGGCTATTGCCCTGTCTAGCATTGCCAATCATCTTCTTCTAGGCTAAATCCTGAAATTCACAATGAGAGGAAAAAAAGCACGACAGTTAAGATCGAAGATAAGTTTACTGACAGATAACAGATTATTTGATAAGTGAGGCACATGCAAACCATTTCTAAGGACAAGGAAAGGAGAAAAATTTTAATCAGCAATTTTAATCTTTTTATTCCTTACGCACGGTGTATATGAAGAGAAAAATTGTGATATATCTGGCATATGGTCGGTGGCACTTGAATCTAATATATAGGAACTATTTTAGTTTGTGCTGGCTATAGAAGTTATAGGGAATATACTTGGATGAGTTAGAGAGCAAGAAGAGTTAGAATTACCAATAGTGTGAGATTGAAGCATTTTATACATGTGCTCTATTTGATCCTTTGTGAAAGGAAGAGATTGCTGTCTAGAATCAATACCACTTGTTTGAAGGGCCTGAACTCCACCATTAGTAGCTTTAAAGACTGAATTCCTTTAATAATTTGTTGGTTTGCCATGGATTTTCCAGCATGTCTCCACAGTGTGCCATGACTTGTGGAACCTTTTACAGTAGAGTTTTGACTTATCGCCTTCAAAACTGATCCCTTTAGTGTAGGGATGGCAAGGGGTTGGATTCTATATTCTCCGTCCTCGTACCCATCGGGTATAGGATATCCGATGGGTGTACACATACCCATTAAAGGATCAGATATCTTCTATATTTATAATTTTTCTTTTTTCTATCCAACTATTATCATTTAACAAAATATATTAAAATTATCATATATATATATATATATATATATTATTTAATCAGGTATTTGGGTCGGATATCGGGAATTGACAGTCCCTCCATACCTTTCTCCATTCGGGTCGGATATTGGATCCTCTATCGGGTTCGGGTGAAATTACCATCCCTACTTGATGACAAGGGCAGATCCCTCACTCTCCATTATTTTTGGTTCTTCAATTCCTTTCAACATCACTTGGCGTTGGGCCTCCTCTCGATGAACATCGAAGAAAACTTCTATAATGGGAAGCAGAGGTTTTCTCCAAGTATCCGTCCCCGAACTTCATCGAGCTCCTTATTTAAACCTGCCAAAAACAGAAACACACTGCTTCTCTCTACCTTCTTTTTTTTATCGAATACTATCATTGGTGTTTTCCCATTCCTCTTCTTCAAATAAATCTAGTTCCTGCCATACAGTCATCATTTCATTGTAATATGCTATGCACATCTCGGTTTCCTTGTTGCATTCTTCACATTTGAATATTTAATTCGAACAATTGAGAATGATTCTCCATATTAGAGTAGGTTTCACTATCACTTCCCATACATCACAGGTTGTTGGTAAGAACATGAAAGGCTTGCCTATGATCAAATCCATCGAGTTAATAAGTCAAGTAGTCACCAAAGATTTTTCCGAACGCCATTGTATCTCGGATCATTCGAAGCTGGTGGCTTTATTTCTTCATTCAAATGCCTGAGTTTCCCTTTACTATCAATCACCAAGAGTACAAATTGAGCCCATTTAAGGTATTTTTTTTTCCATTGAATATATGTATGGTGATTTGGAGGAAATCGGAGGAGATATTTGAATTTAGTCAGTTTCCTCTTTCCAAGGATTGTGCACTGTCGCTGTGGCTGATCCAAACGATTTTGAGTTTGCGCGGACCATAACTTTGAAATTCATGACTCAGAACTAGGCTCTGATACCATGTAAATAATGCACCAAAAGAGAATGAAGGAGGAAGACTAGAATATACTTTTTATTCATCCATAATTTGGATTTCAATACATAGTTAAATAGAAGAAAGAGTACAAGATAATATTCTAAAATAAGGAAATAGAATAAAAAAATATTATAATTCTAATAATTACCTTCCTAAATTTATTTTAATCAAATAAACTCATGACATATTTAATCTAATTAAATTATGCCTTATTTATCGACACTATTTCGGCATGGAGATAAAAATGACAAAAGAAAATGCAACGATATACTTAAATATAAATTTTATTTTCCATTTGGAATGATATGATTTGAACATTATCTTGACCACTATTATAGATGTCAAAAGACGTCGAGGGTTGTTATAAGATAATACTCGTTGACATGGTTGACATAACGATATATAAAACATTGTTTGTGCTAAATAATATGGAGTTTCAATACTTTATTAGAACCATATGTATCAACCATTTTGTTCGGTACGGTATGAAATTTTAAACCATGATTATGGGTTAACTTATTATATTTGATCACTATCTATTTTGTTTATGACCTAATTTGTTTAACTCAAACCAAAACTCATAAATTTATAGGGTACTCACGTGGTGCAAATGAGTGGTTTTATGTTTTGCTACCTTGAATTAGAACTAAAGAATGAGAGATGTTTATATACCTTTTCCTTAATGCTAAGAAATTTTAGAGGAATTAAAAATATGTTATTAATTTTATTTATTAATCTCGAGTCTCAAAAATATCCTCTAGCAAAACAGGGAAGATTGCGAACAATAGACCTTTCCCTAGGACCCCACATTGGCGGGAGTTTTGTGGGTCAATCAAATTCCTACAATCAAGGTAAACCATATCCCTATATTTCCTATTTTTTTTATTTATATAATTTGTAACACTCCCCCTTAATGAAACATAAAGATGGTTTCACTCACCCGAGTGCCCCTCATCGCTGGCCCCACATCACATGAAGGGAGGTAAATCGACTCAATCCCATTTAAAATTTTGTGAAAATATTTTCTAGTAGCTTTTCAGTCTTCACATACCCTATCGAGATCAAACCTTGCCGAATAATATTTCACTGATGAAATGACATTAATTTCAATATTCTTAGTTCGCTCATGAAATATGAGATCGAAAGCAGTATGTAGAGCTGCTTGGTTATCCCACTATAATTTGCCTAGTATTGAAGTTTTAAGGCCATATTATCTCACACAATATTTGCCACAACTCTATATTCTGATTTGCACTTGAACGTGAGACAACATTGTGCCTCTTACTTTTCTATGAAACTAGATTTCCTCCAACAAAGACACAATAACCAGATGTGGATCTTTGATCATCCTTGGGTCCTACCCGGTCAACATAGAAAAATACTCAACCTTAATATGACCATGATTGCTAGACAAAATACCTCATCTTAGTTCTCCTTTCAAATAACATAAAATTTATTCTACTATTAGATCCAATGATTAATTGTTAGAGTAGCTATATACTAACTCACAATATTATCTGAATATGAAATATCTAGATGAGTCATGAGTTGCAATGAAATAATTTAATTTTCCAACTAATCTTGTATACCGCTTAGGATTCTCAAATCATTCACCATCTTTTATGAGTTACAAATTAGGAGTCATGGGAGTACTACATGCTTTAGCCTCTAATTTTCCTGTCTCAGACAATAAGTCAAGTTCATATTTCCTCTGAGATAAGAAGATTCCTTTCTTCTTGTGACCTCAACACCCAAGAAAAAAAATCCCTAAATTCTTTTTATGAAATTGACCGTGAAGAAAGGATTTAAGAGATGGAATACCAGCAATATCATTCCCAGTAATGATAATATCATCCACATATACAACCAATAAGATGATGCTTGACTGTCTGTAGAATACAAAATGATCAGACTTGTATTTCTTTAGTCCAAACTTCTTAATCCCTACTAAATTTGCTAAATTAGGCATGATGACTTTGTTTCAAACCATATAAAAATTTATGAAGAGTTTCCCATACTCCCCCTAAGCAATAAAGTCTGACAGTTGTTCCATATAGACTCCATTTGAAGGTCACCATGGAGAAAAATATTTTTGGTGTCCAATTGACATTAGGGTCAATTGTGAGTGATTGCCATGGAAATAATAACCGGACGTAACTTTAGCAACAAGAGAAAAAATATCAGAATAATCCACTGCATAAGTTTGGCATAACTTTTAGCAATAAAATGGGCTTTTAGTCGCGCAATAGACCCATCAGAATTGACGTTAACTATAAACATCCATTTGCATCCAATTGCGTGCTTCCCTATAAGTGATTTGACTATGTTCCAAGTATTATTGTCATCTAGAGAATTCATCTCTTTGATCATAACATTACGCTAACCAAGGATGAGATAGAGCTTCATGAATTATTTTAGGAAGGATATAGAATTGAGAGATGCAATAAAGGAATAGGTAAATGAGGATAAGTGATTATAAGACACAAAATACGACATTGGATAAGTACATTGAGGTTTACCTTTCTGAAGAGCAATTGATTGTAATTGAATCCGTTGACGAAGAAGCTGATGTAGGACATGAATCAGGAGGAATATATTGTAGAGAATAAATCTGTTGCATGGGAGGCTTAAGAAGAACATATACGGTAGGATAGGATGTGATAGTATAGAATAACAAATCATTATCCTCCCCCTGACAAGGGAGATTAGTAGTGGGGAAGAAAGGTGTGGTAAACACCAAATACTTAGACAATAACATCTATTTTCTTTTTGAACCCCAGAATACCCAAGAAAAACACACTTTAGATATTTTAGATCAAGTATTGTGACTTGAGGATGAATTTCTCGAATATTTGAAAGAGAACGTGAGAAGGAGGTTCACCATGAAGAGTGGACGATGACATACGATCAATTAGAAAGGAAGTTGTGGAAACTACAGCAGTCCAAAACTGTTTAGGAACCTACATTTGAAATAATAAAGCTCTTGTAGTTTCAGGGCGTCTATTCTTTCTTTCAATAATCTCATTTTGAGATGGTGTGTCTACATAAGAGGTTTGGTGGAGAATGCCATATTAAGTTATATAAGTTTGAAAAGATTCCGATAAGTATTCCTTTGCATTATCACTTCGCAGTATTTGTTTAGGAACATTAAATTGAGTTTTAAGCTCAACAAAAAAGGCAGAAAAATGAAAGAATAACTTAGAATGCCTTTTTATCAAGTATACCCATATCATACGATAATAATCATCAACAAAAGTAACAAAATACCTAAACCCAGGTGGAGGCATAATAGGACATGGTCTCCAAACATCTGAATAAATTAATTCAAAAGGAGCACTAGTTAGTTTATTGACTCTTGTATTTGAACTAAGAAGATTATGTTTAGCAAACTGACATGACTTACAATCTAATGAGGATAGATAGAGTTTCTTCAATACTGGAAGAGAAGGATGGCCCAACCAACAATGTGCTTCGAACCGGGTCCTTATTCTAGAACAGATGGACTTTAGTACCTGTGTATCAAGGATGTAAAGACCCTAGACTCGTGTCCTTTACTAAGATCTTGAAAAAGACAATAACTAGGAAAGAATGAGACCCAACAATTAAGAGACAACTGAGCTTCACAGAGTGTAATGGAATTGAAGGAGTAATTGTGACGACCCAAGAACGTAAGAGGTTGACCCATCGGTTAACGTAAGAGGTTGACTCTAAACCCTAAAGTAATGGTAGAGGTAGAGGAATGAGATTGAAAAGTAGAAAATAAATTAGATTTGTTACTCATATGATCTATGACACCAAAATAAATGATCAATTTGGAGGATGAGGAAATAAGACATGTATTTGGTTTACTTAACTTGGTGAAAGTAGTAATTGATGTAGATGAAGATTTTAACAATTCTTGATACTACGAGAATTTGACATATTGTCAAGAGCAACAAGAACAAAAGAAAATAGAGAACTAAATTCAAAATACCAAAGAAACTCTGAACATTATACAAAGAAAGTTCTGCACCTAAACACAAAAAAGTCCCACACCTGAAGAGATGCTGACTCTACTAGGTATTCAGACATGTTGTATGGAGCAGGGTGAATAGAATAGTAACAACTGAAGATATTTCTGATAATGAATGCGCTTTCACGCACTGGAGCGTGGGATTGAATCAGAAAACTCGTAATGGCGCGTGTGGTTCATGCGTAGAGATTTTGATGACAGATCCGCAATTCCTCCTAGGCCAACGGTGGCTAATGGAAGAGAAGAGTTCTTGGCATTGATCAATAATGGAAGAGAAGAGGAGGCTAGGGTTTGCTCTGATACCATATTAAGAAATTTTAGTGGAATTGAAAATATGCTATTAATTTTATTTTAGATACTATATATATATTGAATAAGGGTAAAGCCATATCCCTATACTTTTTAGTTTTTATTTATATAATCTGTAACACTGAACAAAGTACAATCAATTTTTATATGCCTTATTCTCCAATGTAAGACTAGATTGGAAGCAATATGCAAGGTATCTTGATTATCAGAATATAGCTTTATCATCTTAGTAAGAGCATTACCTAACTCATTTTTTAAAATGTTTCAGCTATATAACTTTTATGTGTCTATATCTGTAACTCGAAATTTTATCTCTGGATTTGGCTTGTCCATTACAGTTTGCTTCGTGCTCTTCTATGATATCAAATTGCCTCTCAAAAGAACATAGTAACTCCATAAGGATTGCACATTTGTGGGTAAACCCTATCTAATCTATTTTGTGTTACGTTCTGAAGATGACCATAGTTTTGGTATGGGAACCAGAATCCAGAACAATCTTGAGGTAGCATAAAATCCTTAGAGCTATCTCAAGCATGAGCCATAATAAATTGATTAATCATACTTACGTGAATGAGATCTTAATTCTCATGACAATAAGATAGCTCAAAATTTTCATCTAACCTTGGGGCTTCCTTCCTTTCTTAGCATCAATTTGATATTAAAGATTCATGAGAGGGCCAATATGTATACCTCCTAGCATATTAATTATATATTTCACAAACCTTGGTGAGATATGAATGTCTGCTCACGATTAGGTAAGCTCTAAGTCAAGGAAATACATTCTGATTACCTAAATCCCTTGTTTAAATGATGATGAAGGAATACTTTCAGTCTTGGTGATTCCTACAGAATCATCACTAGTCAATGATATTTATCCACATGAACAATGAAAATGCTATGTTCTTCAGTCTAAGAGGTAAAGTGAAGTGAAATACTGAAGGATCTAAAACACTCCTTATCAATCAAACTGAAGGGGTGCAAAACTAAATCTACCAAGCCAATTGCCTCAGCTTGTATAAACTTTTTAAACTTGCTCACAAACCATTCTTTCATTCAGCAACAAACCTAGATGGTTACTTCGTATACCTCCTCATCTAAATCACCGTGGAAAAGGTATTCCTGATGACCAATTGATTTAGTGGGTTATAATCCTCTGTGTAATAGGTGAATTGAAGCAATCTTAACCACAAGAGACAATGCCTATCTAATTAATGTATTTTTATATATATCCTTTTGTAGCTAATTGAGCTTTAAGTTCATCAATTGGGAAATTAAGAGATGTTTTAATAGGAAACCATTTTCTAATCAACATTAAATTTGTTAGAATGAAGAAAAGTGAATTCTCATGTGCTATTGGAATGCAACATTGCCATCTCATCTATTGTAACCATTCTCTACTTTGATCAAATAAAGCATATAAGCTAGTTTTAGGAATCTTAACAAAATCGATATTAGAAATAGAAGTAGAATGTTGTACAAAGAAGCATAATAAATGATTAGGTAGAGCATATAAGGTGTTATCACGAATAGTAACATTCATTTTGATGGCTTCTTAGATCTAGTCGATTGGCGGCTAATCCTATAGTCAGAAAATCCAATATAGACAAACTCGACCTTAGAGGTTGTTATGATTAGGGTTACATTGGCATTGGAGATCAATCGACCAGTAGTTGAGAAATCATAAATCCTAAGACTTTGGTTTTTCAGCCATGAGGCATAATACTAGTCAACTAACCACCTCTAAGGTTGAGTCCACCTGCATTGAGCTCTATCCTTATTCCTATGGATACTCCATACTTAAGCTCACGACAATTTACTTTTTATAGCTTGACTTTGCCCTTGCCCTTTTCTCGTGAATCTTGGCTTCTCTTTGTACCATCCTTCATGCCTCTTATTTACGTAGTCCATCTCCATCAGTTGTTGTCCTCACTGCTCCTTGTCTTGCAGTTCCTCAATTTGCCTCCTGCAACCTTCTCTGAGCTTTGAGCCATCGAACTTTAATCTAGAGCGCTTTTAAATCACCTTAATGCTCATTGTCCTGCCCAGGTGTCCAATATCATCATTCTCTGAACTTTGCGAACCTCCAAGCCATTAAGCATGTCACCTTAGGCACGTCACGCCAACATCCGTGCACTCAACCTCGTTGAGCTCATATGTTCCTGTAAGTCCTTGTACACTCAAACACATATATCAAGTATATGCAAGGTCTAATTTAAATCCTTTGACGAAATATTAAAATCCAAAGTCGCACCAAGCCACTTGAGGCACTACTACACCAATAATCTCCTTTTTATGTTTGACAATTTGTTTCAGTTAGGAAAACCATCATAGCAATAAAATGCTCATGCAATGAATGTAATACACCTAAACTCCTCTAGGGTCAGGAATTTCCCAAAAGTCAACATTAAAGGAGATCAAGGTTCCCATATAACCTTTTGTTTCATCTCTCTTTAATTTTCAAATCTCTCCTTTGCCATACATAAAAAATATGCACCATCTTCTAATAATTGGTCTTATGCATCTAGAATGGCCCTCTACTTGTATTCAAACCTCAAATAAATTCAATACATGAATACAACTTCCATAGTTATTCACCAAGTTGAAAATTGATACCCAACCTTTTAGCATTGTGCTAGCCGATTGCAACCCGTGCCTAGTTGATTGTTCTCTAGTGATGATCAATTAAGTTTGGTCTCTCAGCCACAATATAAGTTGGCTTTACTACCACACCAAGTGTCCAAATCTTGGGTTAATAAGTTGATATCTTTAAGTCACTAAGTTTTGTATTACCTTTTCATTTACTTTTTTCTTGGTAAGTAGACATTATTTTTGTAGTGTCCTTTTTGGCTGCATCTAAAGCACACAATGTGCTCCTTTCTCTTAATTTTGGTTGAGGCAATTGAGGCTTGAGCTTTCAACATTTCCTCTTTAATTGAATTTTGCTCTTCCTCACATCTTGAAGAGGTGGATGACTGATGCACTCTGAGAAATTCTTCTATTTTAGTAAGTATAGATACTGCTTAGCTAGAATACGCCAATATTGAGTCTGATATTAGAGGTTTATTGCCAAGATGATCATAACTAGAAGTTTTTAGGACTGAAATGTGAAATCAAATGGTTGATGTACTTTGACATCATTGACTCTTGAAAGTCCTTGCTAGGGTCGATATTGATCTCAAGTCAATGATAACACCGAACCTGGAGCAGGTGGTATTGTGGGATATGTAGAACTGTTACAAAGCTGCAAGTGCACAGCTACGTCGTCATCAGAAAAAAAAAAAATATCGATTCACAGGGATCATGGATTAAGCACTAGCTTCGCACGGTGAGTTATTTAGACAAATGGAGGTTGGTTGAAGGCTTGAAAGCAAGATAGGGAAGGAGAGTCAAGAGAGCAAGAGAGAGAAAGGGAGAAGTAAAGTGAAGAGAAGCTGGTTTGGAGAAGATTCTAGGAGTTCGATTTCATTATGATGTTAGTTAATGTTCCTATGTATTGTTCATCTCCTTACCTCCATGCCTATACTCATGTAGGGTTTCTAACTAAAGCCGACACAACCCCGCGAAGATTACACCGGGAGTTTACCCAAGTCCTAACGCCATGGAGGAAAGAAGTAACTCTAGAGAGTCGTCCGCTTAAAGCCCCTGTCATACAATCTCTAAAGTTACCCGATTTCCCTCCTAACGGTAGGTTAATGTCATTTAGTAGAAGAGATAACTTAGGAAGTCCGGTTAAAAGATTACAGGGCTCCTCAGGTATACAGTCCTAGATTACACAAGTCATTTCCTAACATTAATTTAGGGAAAACCCTCTAAACTCTAATTAGATAGTCCTTTGTAGAGCATTGGTCTCCTAGCAAGAGGATCGTTCTAGAAGGTTTGCTTAAAGGGTTAGGTTCAACGGTATACAATCTAGCTCTTCTCCTCAATAAGGCAACCAATCCACCACAATCCACATGCATACACACATTTCGTCAAATATATAGAAGGCAACATACACATAAAACATAGTATAAACACTTCATTGAGCAAGAAAATGACATGTACATAGTTCATACACCATCACATCATAACTACTTCCTACCTCTTAAGAATCAGAGGTTTACTCCATAGCAAATGAATAACAAACCAAGAACACAAAATAAAATATACTTACAACTCTAAACGAAAGATAGAGGAGAAGAAATGCTTATCAAAGAGATTTACCGGTGTCTTGAGATGGAATCCTTGCTCTGGAAGAGGTCGGATGATGTGAAACGGTGGAAACAGAGCTTCTAGGGTTCCCCCAAGGGATAACCCTTCCCCAAGGAATGAGAGCGGAACCCCCAAACTAAAGATAAGACCTAAGGGGACCCCCTTATATAGGCAAGGGGGTCGTGTCTCCTTGAAACTTCTGCCACATGGCCGTGCCTGGGGGCACGACTATGGCGTGCAACCGTGGCCAAGGGTGGTACGACTAGGCCATGACTTTCTCTAGATATACGACGCACGAAGGGCCATGTCTTCCTCTGGAATGTGAGGCATGATCGTGCCTTTTGGCATGGCCGAACCGTGTTTTCTCCTAGGATGGGGGACACGACCGTGTCATTTGGCACAGCCTGCCCGTGTGCCCGGCTGGAGATGTGGCACGATCGTGCCACGTGGCACCTGTGTGGAAAGTCTGAAGGTGACACACGGGCACGGCCGACTCATAGGAGTTGCTGGAATTTGCTCTGGCTAGCACATGGCGGTCCCGGGGGCACGACTTAAGCTGTGGCTTTGCTCCGACACCCTACTTGCTCCGTTTCTGCTCCATTTTTGCTCTAAATTGTGTCTTGTCAATTAAAACAAGCAAAGAGCTGATCTCCGGACAAATAAAATACAAGTATGACATAAATAATGAAATAGGGTGCAACAAACATAGATTGTTTTCATGCAATATAATGCCTAGAACATTGTAACAGACTGATGAACTTATAGCAGAACAGGAATTCAGCCACTGAAGAGATGGTGGTTGGCTCCTTGGTTTGCCCTCACACTTTCTACAGGTGACATGTAAAAGGGCAGCTCGGTGTACGAAACTCTTGCTAATGTAGGGTCCCGGGGAAGTGCCTTTTTGTACGTAGGCTTACCTTGCTTTGCAAGAGGCCGTTCCGTGGCATGTCCAAGAGGGAAAAAATTAAAAGGTATGAAGAGGTGGAATATGGAAGAATTCTATTAAAAGTGACTAGTGATGCTGAAATTAGAGTCAAGCAGAGAGAAATCAGTGCCAGGAAGAATCTTGGGCCAAGAGAAACCTGGAAACCCTTGAAGAATTCAGCACTAGGAGAAATGTGAGATGGAGATTAACAAAGGATTTTTCTGTTTTGCAGATAAGAAGCATAGAAGTCCAGTCCAATGGAAGGAGAGCTCATTGTGATTGTTGCTGCTGGAGAAATCCTCATTTGGAGCACCTATCTAGATCTTGCATGCTGGACTGAGCACATGCGACTCACAGGATGAACTGCAGGGAGAGGAGTGATGCATGAGTTCATACATGGCACTGGAAAACAAACAACATGGGAGTTCATTGCACGCACACACTAAATAAAAGGACTAGCTTGCTATCTTGAGAAATGTGGCAGGGAAAATGACAGATGAGAAAAACAAAATCCTACATGTCACAGAAGGTAGATGAAATTCAAGCGGCAACGATAATCTAGTTTTGACACCATGTTGCATTAGAAAAAGGGCTAATGTTTGATGTAGTCCTCTCTACCTATATATATTATGCTGTTGTTGTTTTACATATATAACCCTATGATTTGCATACTTATAAATAAATTCTTTATTATTTATGGTTAAGTCCCTAATGGGTCCATCCATCTATAGCAGATGCTTGGTTGTGAATTTAAAATTAATTTGAATTTTTGTTGTGTTTTTCAGGTTAAGTTAAATCCATCTCTTGCAGATGCTTGGTTAAGCTTGGGTAATTGCATTTGGAAGAAAGGAGATCTTCCATCTGCAAAAAACTGCTTTTCATTGTCACTAAGCAAGGTGCGCCCTAAAACTCCTAAATTCTCAGGATTTTCACTGCCTATACTATTTATTTATCTTAAAGTTGGACTATACTTCTATTCATGACTAAAATTATGTTATGCAGGGGCCTAATAAGAAAATTCTTTGCCAGCTTTCAATGCTCGAAAGAAGTATGGCTCAAGGCAAGCATACAATTCCGTGGTTGTATTGTTTTTCCTTTGAAATCTTATTTTTTATTTTGTAGTTAATGATGTTGAAATGTGTTGTCTGTCATAAACATTAAATCCAGACATTTATTTGTGATTAGTCACTTAGAATAAGTTTAAAATATGCTAAGAAGCTTTGTTACCTGAAAGTACATCAGTGGTTGTCTTGTTCCTTAAGACATGCAATGCATGGACATGCAAAAAGAAGGTTCATGATCTGTGTTTTTCATTTCTGATGTGATAATTAAATTTTCTGCCACCTATTCTTCAGCATTCTTAGCAAGTTAAAGTATGTTTACAGAGTGCATATATTGAACCAATTGTTTATGTCCTTGTGCTTTTAACATATACTTCTTCATGTGCACAATACCTTCACATGCATCCAACTACCTTTTTGGTATCTTGCTCCTATTTATTATTGGTAGTGTACGGGTGCTGATTTTGTATTCCTGGAAAAAAATTTTCCTCTCGAGTTTAGTTATCTCTTAGCTTAGATATATTGTACCAATGTGTTTAGGTGAGCATTTGAAGTTATCGGAACTATTTTTTTATTATAAGATTTTGTTGTATTTTAGCCTTTAGGCCATTACATTTTGACATGGTATTGTACAAACACAATGTCAAAAAATAACAAACATTATTTTAATTCATCTTGACACATTTTATAGAATGTCAAGGAGTTGCGAATGTCAGTATGATATAATACTCATTGACATGATTTACATAACGAGATAGGATAAATTAGCCATGTCGAGTAGTATCAAGTTTTAATAATTTTTGAAAACAATACATTTTGACTGTACCTCCCAACATGGTCCGGGATTGTAAAACATGTATTGGGCTACAAATGTATAAATAGATAAATAGCTACCTTAATTGTATTTCTATATTTTCATTTTTTAGTGATAAATCAAATGGTTCATAGTCTTCACTCCTATATGCGCTATTTGATGAGTGAACTTGATTGACTCTCACTAAGTTCAGATTCACTACTTTTGGTTTCCTCAAAATTATTACTCTCTTTACTTGCTTCTCCATGATCTTGCATTATCATTTGGCTTCACTGTTCAAAATATTTTGTATGGAAAGCAATAAATTTATTATGTATATTGCATAAACTATAATCCAACAAAATAATCATTTTTTTATGGTCTGCAATACCTTATTTTCAGCTAATGCATAGCATACACTTGCAAAAGTTAGAATAAAGGCTCAAATCAAATGAATAAGAATTGCAGACATTTCTTAGTGGTGCTCTATTGAGTTCCTTTAGAAGGGTGGAAGGTGTATCATGCTTTAATATGTGAATGCTTGATAATTATTATTATTTTTCAGATAAGATGAGCTTTTTCTCCCTTTATTTCCACAAAGATTTGGGCTGGAGTAGATGTGGAGAAAAGGGAACTTTTCCACCCATCCATTTCTATCCTTGTACTCTTCTATTAGTGATTTAATGTTAAGAAGCATTGGAACAGAATAAATCCACTTTTCCATAATCACTAACTCCTTCCCTTCAACTTTTTTAAAATGTAAGCAGGCTTGAATGATTTGATACACACTTGAATTTTGATCATCTCAAGCTCAAGAAAAGCAGAACTGAATTTATCAAACTATACCCTAGGAAATTTCTTTGGCTTATATGAAAATTTTCAATTTACACACAATGACATACTCTCTTGAGCAACAAACATAGATGCTATGTTTACCTACTTAGCAAGCACTATGAAGGAAAACATTCTTGTTATCCATTAGGTAAAGTTGTCATTCGGATGTAGCTGTGAAGGTAAGTGTCAGGCTTAGACAATCTTCTTAGCCACACAGGAAATATGCAATATAGTCAACACCACATATCTTAATTTGTCTTTTCACAACATCCAATTACAGCCTTTATCTTGTCTATGAATCCTTTGAGTGATGTTTTGGTAATGAATATCCACTTACATTCAACTCTACTTTAGATTTTACAGGAGTAAGGTTAACTAGTTCATTTATTGTTCGAGTTCAAGGCGATCATTTCATGTACGATAACTTGTCTCCTGCTCTGAACTTTGGCAAGTTATTGAACTTGACAAGGGTAGGAGCTCCAATATTAAATTTGTCTCCAATATTCTTGACAAGGGTAAGGGTAAGCTTAACTGCTTTCTAAAGTAGGGCAAGTTATTAAAGATTAACAATAAGGAGAAGCCTAGAAGCTGTGTTGCTATGAACATAGGATCTGAGTTAAAATATTAAAGAATTTCATGTGCCAGTCAGCGGGAAAATGAAATGTTTCGTTTGTGCCGTTGAGCATGAAATGATATTTTAACCGTTGGTAATAGTCATAAATCTGAAAAATTTAGGAGGCAGATGAAAGGGCTCTGCAGTTGAAGAATGTGACCTCTTAGAATCAAAGGCAACTTATTTTATGCAAAAGTTGATGTGCTACCAGAAATCACCAAGATCTGTTAAGACAAGACATCTGTGTGGTTGATTTGACTCTCACTATTGAATTATGGATTAGTTGAGTGATGTGAGCATCTGGTGATCTCTACCCAAAATGAGGGGTGCAGGTTAGAATGAGATTGCCCATTACATGGAGAGTGACGACTCTTGCTATGGTCCAAAGAATTTGTAGAGATGTAGAAATATTTCCTTAATGGATACGTTCAGTGAGGCTGCTACACAGACAAAGAAGAATTGGTGCCACTAAATCTCATGAGTGTTGGCTGTAACGAGGTAGGTGTCATGTGAAGATACAAAAAATGTAGAAAGATAAGGTGTTGGAGGGATGCGGCATTTACTGTGTCTAAAGAACAATAATGAGAGGACTACTAAAGGCGAAGATGAGTCAGTCAAGAGAACTGCATAAGCCTAGTCTTGCAAAAAAAGAAGGAAAGGTGAAGAGGCAACTTTTTCTTGTGCAAAGAAATGTGAGACGAAACAAACCAAAATGTAGCATAAAGAATCAAATACAAAACGAACAATCAGCCACTCTAAATACAGTGCTAATGAGAAAATTACTTAGGTTATTTTAACCTCAAGTTTCCTTCTTCTTATATATTGCCTATTCTAACTTTACAAATTCACCCTCATATATTTACAATCAGTTAAAAAATTCTTAACAAGTTTAAGTGCCTGTACTTATCTGAGAGACTCTAATTTGTTGGTTAGAGAGAAGCTATAGAAGATGAAATGAGAACTTTACACTCTTCTAGATACTTGAGAACTAGTTCTTCCTCTCGACAAATTTATAGTTGGATGTACATGGGTATTCATTGTTAAAACGCCCCTTGGTTTTGTGGACAGATTGGATACTTGATTGGTAACAAAAGGATATACTCACATTTATAGTGTTTGAGTGTTGACTATATTAACACATTTCCTTCTGAAGATTTCTTTAATCCAACGCTTCCTCACCTTCACATCCATGTTCTATCGCAACTATACCAGTAAAATCTAGAAAACTTGGTGATATCAAGGAGATGCATGTGGTAGTCTTCTCCTGGGGTTGTTGCTTAGCAGCATGATCTTGTGTGGAAATTGAAAAAGTCACTATTTGGGCTGAAATATCTTATAAGCATGGTTTGAAGTATGGTTTCTAGGCTTAAGGTTGCTTTAATGCAGTGGAGATATTTATATCTTCCAACAGAAGTATGTGGTTAATATTTTGAAAAAAAAAAGATAGACTAGGAGGCAGACCTATCAAAACTCCCATGGTTCAAGATGTTAGACTAATGCCAAGATAGATTGTCTTGTTATCTGATCCAAGGAAGATTTGTGATTGGCAGGTGAATTGAACTTCTCTTTTACTGTGTTTCTGATTAACCAATTGAACTTCGAGAAGCAACTTTGAGGAGTCTTTGGTACCTCAACAATTCTCTAGGAAAGGATCTCTTTTATCGTATTGAAGCCATCTGACAATGCACAAATTCAAATTGACTGTTTTCTCATTGATAGACAATCAACATTATGTTATTGGGTTAGGAGGCAATTTTGATATTTTGGAAATACAAAAATGGCCAAATCAACTGCAGAGGTATGGAGCTATGACTCTTACTACACGTGAACTTATCCGGCACATGCATTTGATGGCTAAAAGATCTAGGAGGATTGCCACTTTGCTAGAGAAAAAGTATAATCTAAGGAAGTCATGACTACATTTTTGTTAGTGATTATCAGGCAGCAGATTTGTTGACAAAGTCTTGGAGAGGTTTGAAAATTGAATTCTATTTGTATTAAGCTGAAAGAACCAGCTTGAGCAAAGAACGCGTTTATTTGTAAAATTGTAAATATGATAAATAAACATTTAGGTAAAGGAGCCACCTAGCGTTGAAAGAACCTGAGGTTTCTGTCACAGTAAAATGTGTTTGTAAACAATTTTTAAAATATTTTTATTTTCTTATTTTTACTAAAACATTCCCCAATCTCCATATTTGACAAAGCTGTGCTTTTCTGAAATGATTGGTTATCCTTTTTGTTCCCTTTATGGTATTGATTATTATTATTTTTACTTTACACAAGCTGATAATTTTGAAGCTTTGTTTGGTGGAGTGCTAGTAATTTTTTGTTTAGGTTCTTGCAACTTAAGAATACTTTGCTAATATACATCACCATGAAACACACAGGTACTGAAAATAAAGCTGCGTCAATTGAAGAAAGCATAACACATGCCAGAGAGGCTGTACAACTAGATATCAGGGATGGAAATTCTTGGTGTAAGTCTTTTGTTTGTCTTTTTGCCGTCTGCTGAAAATAAGCATCACTGAGATTATATTCATTATATTTGTTAGTGACATTTCAAAAATACCATTATGGTGAAAAATGTGTAACAAAGGGGCCAGAAATGACCAAAGAGAAGACATAGCAAACAAATCAATAACCCACGCTAAACACATGAAAAAAATAATAAAAGGATGCGTGTTCCATGGATATTTTTCCAGCTAATGGTGATCTACAGCTGCAAGGAGCAAATACAGTGGAAGCACTTCAAATATTATTTTAATGAAATGAACCTAATGCTATAATAGATATTGCCATTTACCTCTAATAAATTTAAACTTGTGAAACAAATGTTTGTTTTACATCTCTTTTTATCTTTTAAATTTTATTTTCTAAAAAAAATTCCTTTAACAAATAAGGCCTAAGATTTTTGGATTAGTTGTTTAAGCTCCAAATTAGCTTTGCCCACACGTGAATGTGAGTGTTGTGGATATAGCATAGTTAGCAAACTCGCTAATCAGTTGAGTTGGATCTGGATTGGCAATGGGCAATTAGATATCAGCTATAAAATTGGGTATATATTTTTATTCCATTTGGAGCATCCATACATAGAATAGGAGATCAAAATAAGCAAGAATTCAACTAGAATTGAACAAATCAAGTGATTTTTGGAGGAACCGAAGATTGTTGTTCAAAATTAGTAGTATCTTTGTGATTTCCTAAAGCCCCTGATTATAACTAAGTGTGACATCAGTTCATCAGTGTGGAGAGGAGAGGAAGATGAGCAACTCAGATGAATGGTGACATGTGGACAATTGAGAGTAGGAGACGAGAGTGTCTCTTATCAGAACCTCATCTAGAGTAGGAGGCGTGAGTGTATCTTGTGAGAACCTCATCTGGAGTAGGAGACAAAGGGTTGGTGCTTGGGAAGAGAAAATTCACGAGGCTTTTCAACAATATATTGATATCAATAGCAACCGAATCACAATTATAGTGGAACTGGAACCATTAGCTAGCGGAACTTGTGAATAATACATATGTATTAACCATGCTACAATGGAGCTTTCAGTGTCCTAGTATTGTAGATGTAACAAACGATACATCTAATGAAAATTTAAGTAAATGTAGTATATATTTTTCTTTTTATATAATCATATTGGTTTTCATATTTTTATTTTGTAAAACAGTTAAGTATAGTCTGTTTAAACAACTTAAGCTTCAGCATTGTTGGCAGGTTGCTTATAGATCAAATTTATCATGCTCTATTACTGCATCACATTAGATTAGGCCACCACTTATCCCGTTATACGATCACCAGTTTAACTTGATAGAAGCACTCATATTAGAAGTAATGTAGGATTCCTGGAGCCATATTTTTGGTGCCACACTGCAACTGCACAAGCTACGGAACTATTCATGTACAACTATTATTATGCAGTCCCTTATCATATATTTAGTGATCAGTTTCTTCAATGAGGAAAATACTCATCATGTTTAGCCAATCAATTGTCTATACACACTATAGATGATATAGCAAAGCAAATCCTAAACCAACAAAATGCTTATACTCAATAGCATTCGATACTTGGATAATTGACTCTCAAATCCTCCAAATTTCTGATTACTATTAAATCCTTTTTTTGGTCCTTATACCACCTTGGACAGATTAAAAGAAACCATTAGTTCAATAATGTGGGGGAAAATGGGCTTTTATCATGTTTGTGAAAATACCTTTTTTTATCATGTACGGACACATTATCCTTTTTTTCCTACTGTGATGGTTTTCTGATGAGTCTAATACCTTTGGTTAGAAATTAGAATAGTAGGTCAACTCAATTGTTTATTCTCCCTGACCCCAAATTTTCTTAACATAGCCTACTGCATACAGACAACCTTGGAAATGCATGTCTTACAAGTTTTTTCGTGACCGGTACATGGGACCATGCAAAGTTACAACAAGCATTGAAAGCTTATCAAAATGCTGTAAGATATTCTATGTTGCTTCTTGCTTATATTTGAAGGCTGCATAAGGCCGCATAAAATTCCCAAAGAATTGCATTGTTTTTTATTGAAATATAATCTCACTAAAGAAGAAAAAGGTGACTTTTAATCTTTGATGTATAATCTGTTTAATCTATGGTAATCTACTACTATGTATTTCAGGAGAAGGATGCACTGATGCACTCTAATCCTGACCTTTATTTCAATTGTGCTTCTGTGAGTATCTAGCTTGAACTTTTTCAATAATTTATTTTTCTTATTTTCTTGCCCACAAAAATTGCAAGCAAATAGGATTTTACTTCTTTGAGGTGTATATTCTCTTCCTGGATGATATTTTTCTGTATTTGCAGGCAAATAAGTATCTTGAAAACTATGAAAGGGCCCTCCATGGGTTTGAAGCTGCCTCGTTAAGGGATCCTGGCCTCAATGCTGAAAGTGAAGTTCAAAAGATTGTTAGCCTTCTGGAAAAAATAGAGAGTTCTATGAAGGTAACATATTTTTTTATGCTGAGACAACTATCTGATACTGGCCACCACAATCTTTCCATGTATTTTTTGTAATCTCTAAAAAAATTTCCACACATTCAACTTGAATAGGAGTTGTTCTTGGAACATATGTAACAGTTGAAATGCCTTAAATATTTTAATGTTGCCTAGCACAATCTTTCCATGTATTTTCTTTCACTAAAATTTCATTCCTCGACATTCTCTTGGTGAACATTCTGGTGGCAATTAATGGTGCAATGAGAATGGAACAGTTTTGTCTAGTTTAGCTGTTGTATGCTGCATGTTCTATATAGAACAAGGTTTCTTTTATTACATTTGCTGGATAATCAGTTATATGTGGTGAGGTTTAGTCTTCATTAGTTATTTTAGTTATAGGGGTTTATAAGTCCTATGAATATGATGTAATAGTCCTCTTTAAACAATTATATAATATTTCATCCCTCTCAGAGTTTTCCTTTTCGAGTCGTGATTTTCAATTCTCATAGTAGGTGTCACGACCCAAAAGCTTCCAAACCTCAAAGATCAGTTCAATGCAAATTTAGAGGTCAAAAGAAAAGGGGGAGTGGGCACATAAGTGGAAAGTGGAGTAAGATGATAAGTGCATGGAACCAATCTTAAAAAACAACAATGTAGTTTTCATGTTCTTTGACATCATTGCATCGTTACTCCTTTCTCGTTATTCTTCTATCGTTCCATTTGAATTAGTTTCATCAAATTCCCCTTTATTTTCTCTTTTATAATGTTACACAATTTTTAATTTCGCTTTACAGAAGAATCTACATAATTTATTAAGAGGGTGAACGAGACGTAATCTATCGGTAAAAGATGTTGTGTATGTAAAGGTGAATACCTGCAATCTACCTGATACACGAACATATCATATATAAAATAAGGGTGAACGACTTGCATTCCACCCAATAAAGATGTATTATATATGAGTGAATGATTTGCAATTCAGTTGCAACATGCATCATGTGTACGTACATATATAGGGTGAATGACTCAATCCATCCGAAGTGCACTTCATAGGTCAACAACCCATAATCCACCTAGTGAGTAACGTATCTCATGTAACATGATTGAAACCTACAAATGCGTAAAAAGATTCAAGACTTTTTTGAGCATGGTGCTAAAGCATTATAATAAGTAATTAATTTGTTTTATTAATTCTATATACAGTTACATAAAACAATTAGAGTACGGAACTGTTGACGGGTGGCTCATATTTGAGTGAAGGCCAATGCGAGGAACGCCACGGATGAAATGAAAGAAACGTCAGAAAATTCTGTTACGATTTTCGTAACACTGTTAAGGTTTTTTTCATAACAGAGTGACGATTTTTTCATAACAGAATTGAATTTTGTTACGATTTTTCGGGTCTATTTTGGCATGCTGGGGTTTAGACACTATTTATAAGGATCATTGTAAACCTATTAGGAGTATCTTCATTATAATGTGGATTCTCTTGTGTAGAGAGGATTCTAATAAAGTTTCGTTCGTTTTGTGAAGTAGGCACGCTACCGAACCACGGTAACTCTTCTCCTTCCTCGTGTTTGCTCGTTCTTGTGTTTTTGTCTCGTGGCTCCATGCGATCTCTTTCTCTCTTCCTCTTCTTTTGCGGTAGGGGTTGAGAGGTGTTGCCCCCCTTTTTCCGCAACAATTAGTATCAGAGCGATGTGTTGGCAGATTTCTCCAACATGTCAAGGACGTTTTCTACGAAGTTTGATATGGTGAAGTTTGTCGAAATCTGAAACTTTGGATCATGGCAAAGGAGCGTTAAAGACTTATTAGTGCAACAAGGTATGGTGAATGAGTTAGGATAACAGAAATTGGAAACATAGATAGATTGGATTGGGAAGAACTTCAGGCGAAGGCAGTGGCAACAATCATGCTTTGTCTTACGGAGGATGTGATGTACCATGTCATGGACGAGGAGTCATCGGTGACAGTTTGACAAAAGTTGGAAAATTAGTACATGTTAAAGTCATTAACAAATAAACTGTATCTTAAGCAAAAGTTATACGGGCTGAAGATGACAGTGGAAACCGATCTGGGCCAACACATCAACCTATTCAACCAGATCGTGAGCAATTTGAAGCAAGTTGATGTGAAGATCGAGGATAAAGATAAGATGTTAATGTTGTTGAATTCTCTACTTTCATCTCCTATGTATGAGAATTTGGTCACTACTTTATTGTGGGGGGTAAGAAAATTCTTAAATTGGAGATCACTGTTGCGTTGCTAGGTTTTCATCAAAGAAAGAAAACAAGTGGTGAAGTTTCTCAAGGACTTGTGATAAATAGCAACCAAGAGAGTGGTAGGAGCAAATTTTGATATGGATCGTGTAATGACAACATGACTTGTTCTAAGTTAAGAAGGAAGTGATCACTTGCTACAACTGTGGAGGAAAGGTCATATGAAGAAAGATTGTCCAGAGATAAAGAAATATATTGCATAGAACAAAGGTAGTTCGACAAAGTCTGCAAACATAGTTGAAAAGGAAAATTTAGAGAGCAGTGATGGAGATATGCTATCAATTATGTCGAGTTCGGAGTAATTGACTGATGCATGGATCGTAGACTCTGTGTATTCTTATCACATGCCTCCAAATATAGAGTGGGAAATGATGTGTCTTACAAAGTCATCGGCATAGTGAACACCATAATCAAAATGTTAGATGGTGTGATCAGAACTTTTTGTGATGTCAGACACATACCATATCTAAGGAAGAATTTGATATCACTAGGTTGGTATTGATTGCAATTATAAATCAGTGAGCGGGTGATGAAAGTCAGCAAGTGAGTTCTGACGGTAATGAAAGGACAAAAGTTAGCAAGGACTATCTATAAGTTGATAGGATTACAGTTGCAGGGGGAGGCACCTTGGTGGAGTCTAAATCAGACAATCTTATGACATTTGCGATTAGGGCATATGAGTGAATGTGGGATGCTGGAACTTCACAAGAGATTTGTTGAAGGTCGTCAAGACTTGCAAAGCTTGAATTCTACGAATTCTGGAAACAGAGTAAAGTGCAATTCAAGGCAGCAACACACAAGACGGAGGGGATTTTGGACTACGTACATACAGTTCTCTTGGATCAGCCGGTTTAGCATCACGAGGAGGACACTTGTATTTTATAAGTTTATGATTACTCACAAAGAGTTTGGGTGTACTTCATACGTCACAAGTCAGAAAGACTTTAAGCTTTGGGATCCTAAGGCAAACATGGTGGTGATCAGCAGAGATGTGTTTGACCAGAAGGCTTAGGAAGAAGGAAAGCAAACACCACAGAGCAACAAGGAGAAAGATGTTGTGTAGGTGGAGCTAGCAACTTATGACTCCGATGATTATAGCTCAGAGTAGACGGAGCATCGCATTATAGCTCGTGGCCGAACGAGATGAGTCGTAAAGCCACTCACCAGATTCGGATTCGAAGACTTGGTATCTTATGCACTCATCACCAGTCGTGGTGACCCTACATCTTTTCAATAGGTGATTTATAGCTCTGAGAAGGACAAGTGAATGGGTGTTGTGATGGAGGAGATGGAGTCACTGCATAAGAATAAAATGTGGGATCTAATGGAACTTCCTAAGGGAAAATGAGCTATAGAGTGCAAGTGGATTGTTGCAAAGAAGAAGAAAGACATCGACAAATTGAAGGGGCTACTGAGTAAGGAATTTGACATGAAAGATCTAGGCGAGGTCAAGAAGATTCTTGGGATGAAGATTCATTCAATCAAGGACAATGCTGCTTGAAGATTATGGTTGTGGAGAAGGTGCTTGATAGGTTCAACATGAAGAATGTAAAGTCGGTGACCACAATTTTGGTCCATCACTTCAAGTTATCGATTACATAGTGTCCAAAGACGAATAAGGAGATCTAAGAGATATCAAAGGATCCTTATGCCAGTGCAGTTGTTTGTTTGATGTATGTCATAGTTTGCACGAACTGTAAGTCGTTATCCTGGTTGACCACATTGGAATGTAGTGAAGTGGATTTTTAGATACTTGAGAAATACAACTTGTTATGACATCATGATCCTTCAATTGCTGGGTATGTAGATGTAAACTATGCAGGATATTTAGATGACAGGAGGTCTACTATAGGATACGTGTTCACTGTGGCGGGAAGACCTATTTGTTGGAAGTCTATGATTCAATCTATTGTTGCATTGTCTACTATAGAGTCGGGGTACATGGCAGTAGCTGAAGCAGCGAAGAAAGCTTTATGGTGGTGTAAAGTTGTTATGCAATAGTCAAAGTGTCATCTATTTGGCGAAGAATATGGTGTATCATGTGAGAACCAAGCACATTGATGTGATATTTCCCAAGATTAGAGAGTTTATTGCTTTCGGTGAAATTCAGCCTGTGGTTCATACTGCAGACAATGCCGCAGACATGTTGACAAAGCACCGCAGAGAAGTGCATGGAGAGGATGAGAGGATATTAGGATTTAAGGTGGGGAGGAAAGGAATGTGCCTGGGAGAAAAGAAGTTTAAATTGAAATTTTGCAAAAAGGTCTAAACATTTCCAAGAATAGCAAACATATCGTTTAAAAATTTGAATAATATAATAGTAGGAGACCATGGGTTTTCCTCTTCCAGTCTCCTGTCCAACATTAACTCCTCATCTCAGGTGTTGATGCTGAAATCTTAATCTATCCATTTAACTTTGCAACTTCTATCATCCATCCTGACAAACTTCAATAATAGAATGAATGAAGATATTATAGTGAAGATAGTCATCTACTTCCTTCGTAGATTGATATCACATGAGCCATTCATTGTAGGATCTCAATACTTTGAAGGTCAATACAAAGCATTTCAGCATCAAACTTCTTCATCGCTACAATATAATTGCATTGTTGTCTTTGTTGTTGTCCAAGTGTTTGCCAGTTTTACTTTTCTTTTCATCGAATCCTTTTCTAGGTTATCTAACAAGCTAAACATTGTATTTATGTTGTAATTAGAGGTAGAGTGATAAGGTTATTGGAACCATTAGTTGCATGTGTTGTGGGTTTAGTACTTGGAGTTTATGTTGAGCCCTATAAATGATGTGATAGCCCTCTTTAAAATAATAATATGATATTTTGTTGCTCTCAACTCGGCTGTGTTCTAGGTGCCGCCTAGACGCTAGTTAGCAGCACCGAAAACATACTAGTTGGCTAGTCTTGGCGGCCCTAGGCGCCGACTAATTGGTCTAATCATCTAGGCGCTGCGGAAATAGTGCATATTTTCATGATTTTTTTTTTTTAGTTTGGGCTTTTAAATTTAAAGTCCAATTTAAAAAAATTGAAATGTAACATTGAGTTTGTGTCCGATTATGATATTGAGTTTGTGTCCAATGAAGAACAAGTTGTAGAATATTATTGAGAAGAAGTAGAATAAATTGTGATAATTTATTAGTTGTGTAATTTTGAACTCATTTTAAATTTGATGTTATTGTGTTGGAGTTATAGAATGTGATTTGTTATGTAATTTATGTTGATACCGTGGAATCCGCCTTGCGGCGTCTTGTCCCCGCCTAAGCGTTAGGCGTTGGTCCGGCAGCGCCTAACGAAATTTTAGAACTTTGCAACTCAGTTGTTGCTATGTTACAATCAATCATCTTCATGAAGACTAATTCCACCATTACAATGTGTGCTAATGCCACATAAGTTATTGTTCCAGCAAGGGAAATGTGGGAGATTACACCTATCTGTCAAACTATATTTTGGCAGGTGCTATTGTCATAATATATCCTATGGACAATTGACAGGTTAGCTTGTTTCTAAGAATACAATTTTGCCTATGACATGGAAGCTCGTGTTTGTCTTTGTCTGATCATGAATACCTTGAAGACAAGGCTTGAAAGACATACATTACCTTTCTGCTAAAATGCTAATTGGTACATTATACTCGCATTTGTTGATGTCATGGGATCCACAATTGAGATTAAGAGAAGCATGTATTGAACAAAAACTTGATTTTGTTTAAAAAGGATATGCATACCTTTTGAAATGGGGAAGATATCCTTGATATGAAATAACAAGGACTTGTTGCAGAATATGCACAATATTATTGCTCAAGGATAAGAATGTTCCTCAGATTACCATATGGGAGCACAAAATCCCTAACGTCAGTACGATTATTAGTTTTGTTGACATTAATATTTCCAAGTTGATTTGTGTACATATTTTCGATGGTTCTCATACACAATGTGTCGTGGAAACACAAGCCTTCATGAATAACAACACTCTTAACATATATTATGCCTCTCTTATAAACTCTTCTTTATTGCATTAGAATTCTAGTGTCTAAAAGGCCCTTATCCTTTTCCAGGGGTTTTATTGGTTGACTTTATGTTTTAAACTTGGAAATTTTGTCATTTAATGTTCAATATTCGTCCATCTATTATTTCTTAAATTTATATTTATATATATATTTTTAAAATATATATATTTCCTTATTTATTATTAATTTTTTGGCTAAAGAATTTGCTTGGGCAAGTCAAAAGTGTTCTCATTCTTGCACCTATATTTTGCTAAAATGATGCTCCTTGTTGACAAATTTGTTATAGGTGATGACGAGAGCTAAACGATTAGCATCACTAGTATCAAGCTTAGATGAAATTAGTTGTAAGTTATCTTTTTTTTCTATTCAGTAGGGTACCATTTATTTGACTGAAAGCATTTTGCTTAATGTTTACATGTTTTTTAAGTGAAATCATCACACAGAAAAGTTAGAATTAATACTTTAAAGGAGGGGCTCAACAAAGCAGTTGCAGTAATTGGGAAAATACTACTCTTCATTAAGCATGAGGATATTGCCCCATTGTAAGTTTTCTCTATGCTATTAGTTCGGTTTATTTATTAATATTTACAAGAGAACTTTTTAGGTTGCACCTTCTAATGATTCTTTGTCTTATTATTCAGATTTGATATTTAGAGAGCGTTTTATACTTGCTCTCAACAGTGATTCTATATGACAACTAAAGCAAATAGGTTTGTCAAGGACAGGAGAGAACTGATATGCTTTGTCAAAGCCAATTCCATTTGATACCTAACACACATCTGGATAGTGAAGGATCATTCTCCAATTATTTAATTTTTGGAATTCTTTTAAGTAAAATTAAGTGATCTTGTGAGAATAGCTGCAGTGCATTTATAACTGTGGGCAATCCTATTAAGTCTACTGATTATATTCTGTTATTTAACTATAAGAGTAGCTTGGTAAACGAAGCTCTTGCCAATTTGGGGTTCTGAGTAAATGTCTATTGTATGCAGCCTTGTCTTGCTTTGCAAGAGGCTGTTTACGAGACTCAAACCTGTGACGTTTATCTCACACGGCAACAATTTTACTGTTGTGCCAAGGCTCCCTTCTTTTGTTATTTAATTATATAGTTGGAAAAAGTATCATAGCGCAGGACATGTACTGGTCCTTGCTTGACATTATCCCAAACTGTAAAAGATAATAAAAGTTGACTTGTGATCTATATCTGTCTTTATGTGTTTAGTTGTACAAAAATATGTCAGCTCCTTTATGTGGCGCATTGCCTCGTTGATTCATATTCTTACTTTCCACACATCAAATGTGCATTAATATTTGTACCTAAATCATACCATCAAATTAATGTTCTTATTAGGTACTATATAATATGCGAATCAGATCAAACTTGTTCTGTCCTGTCGGTATATGGACTTCATAGTGATGCTGTAAGTATTTCTTGGAACTAACTTCTACCGAATATTTCAATATTTTATACACCTTTCACGAGATGGCATTCATTTGTTATGCCCTGTATTGATAAAATATCTTTTAAAAAGCAACAGCTGTTTTAGAAGATATTAGATTGGCAAAAGAATACTTAAACATGCAACACCAATCACAGTTCAAGAATAATATGTAGGAAATAATATGTTCAATAAATAGATCAGTTAAATTGTTGTTAAAATTTTTCATTTCAATCAAATTTCCTCTAATGCAGCAAATAATTTGTACAACCTCTAATCTCATTTGAAATCATTAGTCTGTACCTAGAGGGACAAGTGAAGGAGATTAATATGTAAATTCCATTGTGCAATAAACAATAATACTTATATGAGGTTAGTTAATGTGTGATAACTGGACTCGATCTACATAAACTAGCATTATCCACTTTACATTATGCTGCAATAGAAAAGTGATATTTCACAAATTTATTGATGCAATTGCAGGATATTCTGATGCATCCATATGTTAAATAATAGTGTAGTTTGAGAGATACATGTAAAACATGTAGCGCAAATAAGGGTGCCAACTTCAAGAGCATTGGAGAGGTCTTAGAGTAAGAACATCTAACAACAATATTGTACTAGACCCCATGAGCAGCACTGCATTGATTTGAAGAAGATAGTGAAAAGGGTAATTGTTAATAAATTGATTTACTATCATCATTGGATGGTTCAAAAAAATGAGGAAAATTGTTGATAACGAGATTCTACAACTGAGAGTGACTAGGCTTGCACTCTTCTAAGAATCAGGAAACCTCTTAGTATTCTAGCACCACTGAAGGCAGACAAACACATTCAATTATTATATCTACTAGATTTGAGATTATATTGCAAATATCTTACAATAGCAGAACCTTGTACATTGTTTTACGCAAGGTCGACATGGACGATAAGTTGTAAATAGGCAACAACTTCCATTTCATTCTCAAAGAAAAAGAAACTTAAAAGGTGCGTACAACCATTAATCAAGTATTAACATTATGTTGATATGATAACTACAAGATGGATTATCTAAATGAGAAAAATTGTTCAATTGGAGGTATGTAATGTTTTAATAATAAGAAATTTTTGATACTGAATATTGATTATTATATATTTTTAATTATTTTAAGATATTATCTCAATTTGACATATTAATACCTATATAGTCTAGTAAAAAATGAAATCTCGTAATAGTTTGCAGAAGTGTAATATTAAGACTCTAACTAAACTAAGAGTTTGCTGCTGGGATTATTAATGAAAGCTAATTATTTGAGAGGGATATATAACTCCTTCAGTTATCCTTTTGTGGGTCCAAATGAAGGATGATTTAATGATGAATTGGTGTAGTGTTATTGAGGCCGAGAATCTATTATTTAATGTAGTAGATCCACTACAACCGTCTTAATTTCTTAACCCAACAGATCAAATAAGTGAAAGTAGAAGAGATGTTGGTAAGAAGATGATGATGAAATTTTTAATCGGGAATTTCTATTATTTGGATCTTGACCTAGACTTCTCAAACATCTCAATCCCCAACACAACCAAAGGCCACCAACAAAGGTATAGACAAAACTTCTGCAATCTCTACTTAAGAGAATATGAAAGGCAAAGTTCCTGCTTTCAAGGGAAAAAACCAATTAATATTTCGGTCAAAATCCACTCGATGCAATTGCCGAGTAAGAACATAATGCGAGTGACAAAACGTTGTTGCCTTTTGATACTACAATTTGATGAGAAGTTTGAAATAATGATAGCGGCGTGAACAATAGTACAATTACTGAAGGAGGTGATGATAAAGGAGATAGATCAGGTGGCGATGAAAGTTTTGTTCCCTTGACTCTAGCACTTGATCATTGGACATATGAACAAAGTTGCACATGGATAATGATCATGAAGCTAGAGCTACTGAGAGTTAGTATCCATGGCAATATAAGGGCGAAAGCCAAAGTGAAACTCGTAATTATCGTCAAGTTTAGCTCTGCTGCATCATTTATAATGAACATGTGAAACGCCAAGGATGTTGCAAGTACTAATATTTCCATCAGATACATGAAGATCCTTTTGGTATTAACAAGGTGGCATGTTGTGTGCTTCACTAAACTCATCTTAATTGTGTAAATTTTGATTCAATTAAGTGCTGTTTCAATTTCTTTTTTAGAAAGAAATATATTTATTTGTCTTTATCTAACTATCTTAGTTTGTCTAAGTTAAAAGTCAAGCACAAAAGGGTTTTTTTTTTTTTGTAAAAAAATAAAAATTATATAGAGTGAACACCCACACACAACATTAAATTCTATCAATAATATAAAGTTTAAACATCTAAATGAATGTAACATAGGCAATGCTCATGCCTAATCATCTGTAGGAATTTGGATTCACTGCATATCTGAACATGTTGAAGCCAATCTCCATAACCATTCTTAGGTGCAAGTTCTTTACTTGAATTTATATCATATATTTTTGGAGCGATGAATTTTTGGGCTATTGCTGTATAATAAATCTTGACATAAGTTTCTCAGATTTCATTATGTGCAATGGTAATAAAAGTATAAGATTTAAATTTGTTTCATATTGATAACTGTTGCAGAAAATTCAAAAGCACTAAACATATATTTTAATGTGAGCTTAATAGTAAACATCTGAAATATAAACTCGATAGTTAGTATCTATTGCAATTAAATATTAATGAAAATATTTTTAAATAATATATATTTATCTTTAAAAGTAAAAGAGTACTAAAATTGTGTTGACATAACACTATTCAATATCGAAATTATATCATGTTGGTCAGACATTGGATCTCTGTTGTAGCTAGAAGTTGTGTTAATTGATCAGAGATAAATTTGAAATCTCATTTGGAGTTAGGATATCTATCCCTAATCATAAGAGATGTGTCTGTAGGATCGTGGAGACGTTGAATAGCATCGTTCGAAAATTCTCAAAGAAAAACTAATGCAGTGGAAAAAGTAAACTTTCGTTCTGAGTCTTCAGCGACTCCTACTCGAAGGCCCGCACGTGAGAGTGCTTTCGTTGGGCAATCACTATAAGTTCGAGAGTGTTACAAAATTTGAGTACAAAGCTGAAAAAGAATTCAAGTTACCCACAACAAGAATAACTGAAAATCGAGGCTTCGGTTGTCGGAGCAGCGTTTCGGCGTCTTTGAGCTGCTTTTAAAGCAGCACACAGAAGGAAAACTTGTTCAGATTGTTATTCTGAAGCTCCTGGTGGAGTCTGCTTATATAGGTCATCTCCGGGCGCTCAGACCTGGTCCGGGCGCCCCCAGCGTTGTTGACGTAGCGCGCCCTCGTCAAAACTTCATCGCCGAAGTTTATCCACTCCCGGGCGCCC
>JBAMIE010000114.1:7825957-7839377 GCA_037177295.1 Kaempferia parviflora
AGAACACCAAGAAGGTACTAGCACACCTTAGGGGTTCTTTTTCTCCACCTATTGTCCGTGTGGATACACATAGAGCAGTGTGCACTTGACACTCTTGGAGATCCGACTTCACTTGGACGAGCGGGATACGCGAAGGGTACACATCAAGGGTAAAGATCCTTCATCAACTAGATCTAGTAGTAGATCTAGGTTTCTTAAATGTACAAGTAAATTTTATTATTTTCGCATGGATCCGTGACCTTGGACTTCTGGGGTTTCTGCAACGTAAAAAGCTATTTTTGCGGCTCGGAAAGTCTAACAATTTGCACTCTGAGATGGTGGAGGCATATAAGAAGGTTGACCCATGCTATTCAAAGCTATCTATTTCACCAAAGATGTCAACTTCAACAATGAATTTTTGATCTCCTTTTGCTCATTCAGTGCCACTTGAACCTCTCCTACTCCTCTAGCTCTTGAAGCTCTACTCTAAACTATTGAGAATTTTCGGCCATGTTTGAAATTAATTCCCTTGCTTGTTTTAGAGTCTTGTTCACTAAAGCTCCTCCAGCTGCTGCATCAATCATACTCATATCCATAGGAAGAAGCCCTTCATAGAAATACTGTACTAGGAGCTGATCACTAATCTGATGCTGGGGCAACAAGAACAGAGTTTCTTAAATTGCTTCCAATAATCATATAGTGTCTCTCCCACGATCTGCTGGATCCCACAGATGCTCTTCCTAATGGTAGTAGTCCTTGAAGCTGGAAAGAATTTATCCAGAAAAGCTTTCTTCATATCTATCCAACTAGTCAAGTATCTAGGAGGCAAATAATAAAACCACTCCTTAGCTACTCCTGTCAAGGTGAAGGGAAATGCTCTGAATTTGACCACTTCTTCTGAAATTCCCTGAAGCTTCATGGTGGAACACACAATATGGAACTCATGAAGGTGTCTGTTAGGGTCCTCTCCTGATAAGCCCCGAAACTTCGGCAGCATATGAATAAGTCCAGATATGAGCTCGAAATCCACTGCCTCGTCCGGATAAGTCACACAAGAATATCTATCAGCTACATCAAGAGCTACAAGTTCCTTCATGGTCTTGTTGTTGTTGTCTGCCATGACTGTATCTGAATCTGAAGATCTACCACCAGAAGTATCAAGAGTCCTCTCCTAAATCCTCAAGGCCCTGAAAGTCCTCTCGATCTCTGGATCATGGTCAAGCAATTTTTCACAGGAAGACCTGGTCATGCACAGAAAATCCCACAGTTAGAATTCAAGAAGATAAAAAATAAAATCAACCAAGCAGAAATAAAGAAAACAAAACTATGCACAATCTAAATCAAACAAGCACTACTAATTTTCCTCGACAACGGCGCCAAAATTTGATACGAGCCTAAAACTGATGTGTCACGATGGCCGTTATCAAATTAATTAAAAATATTAAAAACTCTCAACTAAGTACATGGAATGATATAGTATAGGGGTCCCAAGTCGATCTCTCGAGGAAGACTAGTAGCAGGATGTTTAACCTAGATTTTGATTCTTTTTAGATTTTCTCTCAATAAAATGGGGGATTTTAATGAAAATAAATCTGAGCTAATGCGTAAAATAAATCTAACAATCTAAATTAACATGGAAACAAAACCTAAACTAATTCAAATGAAACAAGAACTAATCTAAACTACAACTAACAAACGCTTGATGAAAGGGCATTCATTAAAGAAATCTAACACTAAACAATTGAAATTGAGCAAGCTAAAATGTTAACAAACATCTAGAAACATGAAATAAACTACTTAAGCTTGAAATTAACCTAAAAGAATAGATTCAAAGCATAAAGAACAGATCTAAGCTAGAAAAATAGGAAATGAAATCTAATCTATCAACTCTTCCATAAAACCAAATCAATATCCAATCTTTTGCGCCATCACACGCAAATTAACCCAAGAACTCTTGAAGATCACACTGCCAACTCGTCAAGCACCATCAATGCAAGGCAAACGATGAAGAACTCTTCGAATCGGCTCAAACAAACGCTGCCCTATTTTCACTCGCGGAAAATCAAGATCAATTCACGAAGAACTCTTTAAGTAGTGAGAATTTGATCTGTGGAATCCTCAAGAACCTTCACATGAGCCCATTGGATTGAGACGGACCACCATCAGAGCCCACCGGCGTCGGAATCACCGCTGTGATGGAAGAAGCTCCCAGAACAGAGGAAAATCGGCGATGAAGAAGGGTCTTGATTTTTGATCTATTTTGGCCTTGATTCATCGCGATGAAGGTCACCGGAGGAAGGTTGATGCGTCGGCAATGGAAGGAGATTGAATCTAGATCTGATGAAGAAGCTGGGAGCGCACACCATGAGCTAGAAAATGCCGGCATCGCCGATGAACAGTGTGCGTCACTGTTCATCCGCGATTCTGATCTTTTTATACCCGGTTCAAAATTGAACCAGGTTTAAGTCTTGGTTTAGCACTGGTTTAGGTCTGGTTTAGCCTTGGTTCAGCTTAATTTGTGTCCGGTTCAGAGGAATTAGGGTTTGTGATGAATAGGTTGAGTACGGGTTGAGTCCGTTGGTTCAATTTTGGTTGAATCATTTTGATTGAAGCGCAATTCCTCCTCCAATTAGTGAAAAAGCCTAAATGTTGATTTGGTTTGACCAGTTTAACTTGATCCAATCTCCCTACAAGGCCAAGTTAACATAATGAGTGAAAATTCATGCATTAAGAGGAGAAATTCTGAGAAATTATAATTAAGTCCAAATAACTCTCAAAAATCACAAATAGGACCTAATGCCTGTTATTCATATCAAATTAACTTCATAATCAACCAAAATTAAACCAAATAACATGATAAATAAATAGACTATCAGTGCTCCTTGAATATTCTAGGTACTCATTAGGGATAACTTCCTTAGAGATCTTCCTAATAACCTTCCTAGGGGATAACTTCCTTAGAGATCTTCCTAATAACTTTCCTAGGCTTCTTTGAAGCCTTGGTCTCACTCGACTCCTCGCGATCAACTCTACGGATAACTTCCCTTGTGACATTCTTAGAAGTCTTATCACATTGGTCTTTTCAAGGTTACTCCTAGAGATAACTTCCCTTGTTATCTTGATTTGACTCCTAAATCTAGAGTCGGTTCCATAGCTATATGAAACCGTATGGTATGAATGTACATCTTTCTTGGCTTTATGTTTGTATCTCAAACCTCTATGACTATTGGATGACTCTTGCATATTTTGACCTAGGTTTTGTCCATTTGATCCCTTAAATAAATTCTCCATCTTCTTAAGGGATTTTTCTAATTTATCAAGTTTTGACCTTAAAACTTGATTTTCCATTCTTAAATCCTTAAATTTGAATTTTCTTGATTGCATTGGATATTTCTATTTTTAGGCCTATATATAATTTCCTTAGACTTCTTGTCTATTTGTTTTCTACATTCCTATCCTTATGTGAGGTAATCCTAGCACGAAAAGATACACATGTTTTTCCTTAATTCTATTATGTTTTCTATTTTCATGATAAATAACACTAAAATGATTAAAATTATTTTTAACTATAGGATCGTGTTAAACGATAGAGGGGGGGTGAATATCGTTCGTAATTAAAATCAGAGTAAACGCAGTGAAAATTAAAACACACGGAGGATTTACTTTATTCGGAGCCTTGGACGACTCCTACTTGAAGGCCCACGGTCCTCTAGACCGTATCGTTGGACAATGCACTAAAATCCTCTTTCGGTAACGTCGAAAGAGTGAATCGAATACAAAAGTAAGCAGTGTAACAGGCTACACTTCTCTTGTAAAATAATTAAGTATAGATTGCTAAATAAAAGTTACCAACTCTGGAAATGCGATTTCAGATGAGCTAGGGAGTTGGCGTCGAGCTGTCGGCAGCGGTCGGATGTCCGGAGTGGCAGCACGATGGTAGTATCGAAGTCTCGGAGCACCAGAAAGTAGTAGAGCAAGCACGAGCTTATTAGAATTGTTGTTTTGAAGTGTGTTGAAACCTTTGGCCGAACACTCCTTTTAAAGGAGGCTGAAGGCGCCTTCAGCGCTGGAAGGCACCTTCAGCGCCTGAAAGGCACCTTCAGCAAGCACGCGGAGAGGATATGAGCTGACTTCTTCACCTCTTATAGCCTGGAAGGCACCTTCAGCGCCTGAAGGCGCCTTCAAGGTCGTGAAGGCGCCTTCGCGCCTAAGATTTGCTGCCTTCACGCTGGAGGTGCCTCCAATACTGTTCACCCGAAGTCAAAACTTCCCTTTTGACCTGCAAAACAGCATTAGAGGCATAGAATCTATCTACCTTATAAAATAGAGTTAGCACAATATTATAAGAGTATTATTAATTAGGTTTTGTCCCTCCATGATCAAAACCTAGTCAAGGTACTCAGCTTAGATTCTCAAAATGGTTCTAAGCTGGTCCGACGCCTACTGTTCCTTCTAACAAGAACACGTCCTTACCAATCACTCTCCTCTAGTGACTTACCTTACTTACCTTCTGGAATTAAACATCCAAAACTCTGACACCGGAATCGGACATTCGGATTGCTACACTAGGAATCAGACATCCTTGATTATCACACTAGGAATCAGACATCCTGGATTGCCACACTGGGAGTCGAACATCCCGGATCGCCACGTTGGGAGTCGGACATCTCAGATCACCACACAGAGAGTCGGACATCCCGGATTGCCACACCGGGAATCGGACATCCCGGATCATCCACATCGGGAGTCGAACATCCCGGATCGCCTACACTGGGAATCGGACATCCTGATGTGCCGGATTCGAACCTCCGAACTTTTCTCCTACAAACTTCATAGACTGGTTAGTTTTCACAGAGTCTAACTTTAACCTATTTGTCATTCATCAAAACCTGAGTTTGACTATTAGTGCAAACTGCACCAACACTAATATGTTTTTTATCATGACTTAAGAAAGTACCATTAACTAATGGTACCTTAAGGTTGTTCTTGGAATCCCCTCCTTAACTTGAGCTCCGTCCTTTGATCTTGACCGGAATCTTCCTCCTTGGGCATTGAATCTAATAGTACCCCTTTTGATTACATAAGAAGCACACAATGTACTCCTTGCCTCTTCGTACCACAGGGCCAACCTCTTTTGGCTTCTCCTTGCCCTTGAGTGCCACTTGACCAGGAAGTATAAGTTTATTCCTGCTCCGGTGTCACCAATGGATGCTCCCCCTCAATTCTTGAGGTAGATGCTTCTTGAATTTTCTCCTCGGATATTGAGTATTCTTCAACCTCTGAATCCTCGTGTTCATGAAACAAAGAGTATACCCGTTTGCCTTTGTCTTTGCACTCTCTTGAGGATGGATCTTCTTCTTCTTGATCCAATGAGTCACTTTCTTTGGATTTGCCTTAATTTGGTACAGTGGAGGGATCTTCATAAGCCTTTGCCAATTTAATCCAAAGCCTCTTGGCATCTTCATACTCTCCAACTTTGTTCAAGATGTTGCTTGGCAATAAATTGACCAATAGTTTGGTCACCATGTTATTTGTCTCGCATCTTGTGATTTATTCCTTGCTCCAATTGTTCTTCTTGATGAGCTTGCCTTTGTCATTTGTTAGAGCTTGAAAGACTTTAATTAGAGCAAACTATTTATCTATCTTCATCATGAGGAAGCTTTCAATCCTTGATTTCCAAAGATCGAAACTTCCAAATCCATACGGTGGAGGTGCTCGTGCATCGAATCTGAGTCGATCTCAGAATTTCATCTTGAAGTTGATCTCCCTTGTTGAAATCTTTGACTTTGATGATTCTAGGATTTCAACTTCTTCTTCTTCCTCTAGCTCTTTGCCCTTTCCGGCGATGAGTCCGGTGAAGAGCAGCCTCACTCTAATACCATTTGTTAGGACACTTCAGAGCTAGAGAGGGGGTGAATAGCTCTCTTGTTTCGACGATGACGATCTTTGCAACAGAAAACACAAAGCTCAAGCTCCTTAATGCTAACACAAGGATTTACTTGGTTTCCACCTCAAGAAGAGGTGACTAATCCAATGATCCACACTCTAGCACACTCTCAACTATAAAACACTCCTTCTCGGAAACACTCTAGAGGTGGAGAAACCTCATACAAGCCCAAACACAAAATACAACTCGAAAGAAGGAAATGAATACAACAAATACAAATAAAAATATTGCTTCCTGATCTCTTGTAGCTTGTGAATACCTCTTGATCTTTAGAAGTGCAGCAACACTTATCTCTAAGAAGCTTCAAAAACTAGTGTGTGATGGCAGAGAAGAATGGGAGAGAAGAGAGATAGTGGCGTTGCAGCGTTCACGTCTTTTAAACCTGTAGAGTCACAACGGTCATAATGGAGCAGCTGGATCGATCAGACTTGGCTTAATCGATCAGCTGATCGATTGAGCCATCTTGACTTGCCTCACTCAAGTCTAGATTTACCAAACCCAACATCCAATTAACCGTGGCATGTTGGGACTCCCACTTGCCTAGCATCCGATCAACCTTGACTTGCTAAGACTTCGTCACCAAGTGTTCAGTCAGTCATTTGACCCATTTGGACTTTTCTCTATGTGCTAAGTGTCCAGTACTCTATGACCTACTTGGACTTCCTTATGCCTATCTTCACTTACCAGGACTTTTCTCATTGTCTAGATACACTCACTAGGGCTTTTACCTGGCTTTACTCACTAGGATTTTTCACTGTCTGTCTTCACTCACCAGGACTTTCACCAGACTTCAGTCACCTAGATTTTTCATCTATTTGGCTTCACTCATCAGGGCTTACACACTGTCTAGCTTCGCTCACTAGGTTTTTCATTTGTCTGGCTTCACTCATCAGGATTTCTAGCACCAAGTATTTGGTCAAATATTGACCCACTTAGATTTCCTTCTTCCTTGCCTAAACTCCTATTAAGACTTTCTCAGACAAGTATCTAGTCAACTTTAACCTACTTGACTTCTGGTCGAAAATATCCCAAATGGACACATGCACATACAATCTCCATCTATTGTCAAACATTGAAACTCAAGCTTGAGCCAACTCAAGCTTAGTTAAACGGGTCAACTTGACCCAAGGACAATTGCACCAATAATCTCTACATATATTGTCAAACATCGAAACTCAAGCATTATGACTTAAGCTTGAGCCAACTCAAGCTTAGTCAACCTGGTCAATTTTGACCCAGGAAAAATTGCACCAACAAAGATATTATGTGACTAGCTTAATATTGCCCTGCTGGCCTAATACAACTCTTGCCCTAATGGCCTGATATGAAAATTGTCATATTTGTTTGATACAAATATTGCCTTGCTGGCCTGATATGAATATTGCCCTGCTGGCATGATACGAATATTGCTCTATTAGCCTGATACCAATATTGCCTTGTTGCTCTAATACAAATATTGTCCTGATGTCCTAATACGAATATTGTCATGCTGGCCTAATACGAATATTGTCTTATTGGCCTGATATAAATATTGCCCTACTGACCTGATACAAATATTACCCTGTTATCTCCGGAAAATCGATTGCCCTGGTGGCCCAATACATAGACTGTCCTACTGGCCCAGCTACACAAACTACCCTGATGGCTTTGATTCACAGATGGTCATGTTGTTCCTAATACACAAATTGTCCTGATGGTTTTATACGCATATTGACTTGCTGGCTTCTAACATCCTTTAGGATTAATCCAATTCCATCAATTATTAAAAAGGCGTGTCACGACAATATATTTTACTTTCAGTAAATATCTTTATTTTTGATATTGTTATAACCGTTATGGATTCATAACGGCTATAATATGAACCCTTCAATTAATACAAATAAACTATAGTGTAATCGTAATGGTTCATAGTTGTTACTATATTGATACGTCAATATTGTTCATCACAGTTAAAATTATATTATAATAGTTACGAATCATAACTGTTATAATATAGACTAGTCAGTATTATATTTTAGTAGTTGCGGGATCATAACTGTTATAATTATATAGTTACAAAAGTAAAAAAATTGTAGCTATTATCATTGTGTAGCAGCTATAGAATAATAATTTACACAATTATAATATTGTAAATGTTACAACAAAATAAAAAATAAGAGCAATTTTAAAAAGTAAAATATAGATTGAGTATGTTTTCGATAATAAATAAAAAGGGTGTACTCCAATAAAATGGTATGTTTTTTTTTATTTTTATCCCAAATTTATTACCTTGGCTTATTTTTAGAGACCAATAGAATTGACCAGATTTTTTACCTCTATAAAAAACAAACAAATAATCTCCCCTGAAAGAGACCAGTACCACTTCGGCACTTCGCATGCTACTGTGTCCAAGTCCAATGCATCAAAACTAGAGAGAAGTCGAGTGACTTCATATCTCTACTCTGTCCAAGTCCAATGCATCAAATAGAGAGAGAAGGGAAATGGTTTTCTCAGTTTTGAAAGATGAAACAAGTTGTGGTCACAATCGGAATTCCCATTGAAATTGTATTTCAAAACCGTTCAATTAAACTGCTGTCATATTCTATGCGCGATCCTGCACCTCCTTTCTTAACAAACAAACAAATAAAAATAAAAAATAAACTATGAAACAAAAATAAGATACTTCTTTTCATTCTTGGTCCACCTTCAGAAATCTCTTAGCATGCACTGACGATGCACCCTTAACCTGAGTGATACTGATGTAACTAGCATTTATAAAAATACAATGGAATTAAGGACGTCCTTTGCCGAGATAACCAAGAGGTGGAGCCTGGAGGTGGAGCTGGAGGTGTACCTTAGCCTCCGGTTAACTTCTGGAGATCTCCAAAAAGAGACAATATCTACTCAATTTTGTCGTTTCTCTCCGCTGCGTCTTGTTCTGTAGTTGAGTTGGAGTATATGTGTCCTTTGTTTTGGCGCTTTGGTCATGTGTCTTTTCGATCTTCTGTTTCATTGTCTTTTATGTTTTTCTGTGGGGTTGATTTACATTGTGAGATGTAAATGTGCTCCATTTCGTTGTTAAATCATTAGATAACACACAATGTACGATGATACGGCGTATTGTGGGGCCCTCGAGGTTAGTATGAGATTAAAGTCAAGATGATGTAGTGGTTAAAGTAAAATAAGGTGGCGGTCAAAGTTAAAGAATGCGTGTTTAAACGGACTACGTCCTCTAAGACTCAATACCTTACTTATGACCACAGCTCCTAGCATATAGTCGTTCGACCCCAATACCGGTCGGATTCTCGGATACGGCATATTGTGGGGGCCCTCGAGGTTAGTATGAGATTAAAGTCAAGATGATGTAGTGGTCAAAGTCAAGATAATATGACGGTCAAAGTCAAAGGATGCGTGTCCAAACGAACTACTTTCTCTGAGACCCAATACCTTACTTATGGCCACGGCTCCTAGCATATAGTCGTTCGACCCCAGCATCGGTCGGATTCTCTAGGACTCAGCTCCCCGCTCTAGTACTTAGCTCCTTACTCATGGTCACAACGTCATAGCATACCTCCAATCGGTCCTAGCTTCGGTCGGATTCTCTTGGACTCAACTCCTCACTCCGGATTACAGCTTCTAAATATATAGTCGGTTGGCCCTAGCGCAGGCCAAGCCTTTGGGGACTTAGCTCCCCGCTCAGAGTTATAGCTTCTAAACATACGGTCGGTCTGCCCCAGTGTCGGTCGAGTCCCTCGGGGCTCAGCTCTCCGCTCCTAATTGTTACAACTCTTAAACATACAATCGGTCGGCCCTAGCGTCGATCGAGCCCCTCGGAACTCAGCTCCCCGCTTTGCATCGTCACAACTCTTAGCATACACCCAATTGGTCCTAGCGTCGGTCGAATGCTCTGAGACAGTTCACCACTCTGGGACTCAGCTCCCTGGTCTGCATGGTCACAACTCTTAACATACACCTGATCGATCACAGCGTCGGTTGGATGCTCTGAGACAATCCCCAACACAAACTCGATTGGCTTTTAATTTGCGCCGACTGGTCTACTTCTAGGAGACAACATTCTTAGGAAATCGTAACTGCCTGTTAGAGAATAACAGTCTGCACCGGGAATTATTCTGCTACTCTAGTCTATGCAAGAAAAAGAACCTTTCTCTGTCAGAGGAAACGAAATCATACACCCTTCATCACTCGATATATTCTGACATCTGATATTCTTTAGTATCTCGTTACAACCGAGGTCACGGAAGATAGTATAAAAATGGGTCATCTACATCAGCAAGGTACATGCGCACACACATGCATATTGTCTTTCTATTGTTCATATTCTTTTCACTTTTCTCTGCTCGGTTCTAACTTGAGGGTGAGAGCGTAGTGTCTGCGCTAGGGACCCCTTTTTGATTCTCGCCCTAACGCTCTCGTGTGCTCTCTGTATGGTATGTACAGATTCACGAGTACCACTCTCCATCCACGCCCTCTTTACCGTATACGAAAGTATGAGATTTTCGGCTCATCTGCGAATTCCAACCCCAAATCCTCTCTTTGTCAGTAGAATGTCAAAATTTCTACTGACAGGATCATTTGACCTCTGTTGGCATTGACTCGTTCATGTGTAATCTTCATGACGTAATTTCTTACTGTAAAGTTTATGTACGTTCCATGTGCAATCTTCGAAGCGAGCTCGATGACGAGAGCGAAGAGCCGGGGGCTCCGAGTGATGGTCGAGGCGTGGCGGTGTGAGTGTGTTAGCGGGGCGACGACATCGACGTCCAGAAGCAGGAGGCCAGGGAATACAGACAAGTGGAGATCTGCATAAGATTGTAGGGGTAATTCCATAAAATGGAAGAGTTTCTTGTCTCCTTTATGTCAAGATTAATGACCGGGCACTGAAGGTTGCCTTTTATATTGTTCTGATAGGGACGTGGTGGGCCGTACGTGTAAAGGAACAGGGGAAGCAGGACAAGGCGGATGGACAGGGGAGAGGAACTTAAACATCCAACCTGTGTGACAAAGACTTAAATACTAATCCGCCTTTCAATTTTCCAACTTACTTTGGAATCCACGTTCAAATTAAAGATGCAGCCAGTGCAATGTACCTGTACCCACAGATTAATTCATTGGCACGGCAGAATTCTTGTCAAGCTCAACGCACGCAGGAGAGCACTTGGCTCTCGGCTCAAATGCACTCCATGAGCATAAACTCGAAGCCGTTGTTGCTGCTGCTGTTTCATGTAAGTATTTCAGCATGAAATCCGTCTGGTTGCTGCTCTTGTTTGCAGTGTCTTTGTTGGTGCTCCCGCTTGTTCTGCCGCCATTGCCGCCCCCTCCCTTGGCCCTGCTGCTGCTTCCCGTAGCTCTTCTGGTTTCGCTTGTGTTCTTGGCTTTTGTGCCTCCCGACTTGCGACATATTGCATCGTCTGAGTGTAAATAAATTTCAGCAAAACGTGCTCCCTTATTTTGCAAAGAAAGAGTTGCCTACCCCTTTAGTTATATGCATTTATCCATTTACTTTAGACTTATTATCTGCTTAATTACTCTCCCTTTGAAAATTAGTTTTGGTAGATTATTATATATTTTTTAAATTAATTTTAGAAATAACTTTGAGCAAATAATACGGCAAGATACAATCCCTTGTGCATATGAGAGTCTCGTACATGCCTTATGCAATAGTACAACGGTGAGATTTTTTTTTTAATGGATCTGTGTGAGACTTCCGATTTACTTGGATGAACAATTTTTATAAGATCTGGAATTACTAAATATATGAATTTAAAAAATAAGTGCTGATTATTCTGCATGTACTAAATGGGTAACATAGCTTTGCACAATTCACATTTACACATGATCCTTAGGGCAACAATATAACTCTGGGATGAATATCTTAAAATCACGAATATTATGAAGGTCATTTTCTAATTAATATGTGTTTTAGATTTATCCGATAGATATGGGAGCTTACCACATGAGGTCTAGAGGTCAAATCTCGGCATGCCCGAGCATATACTTTCCTAATATCTTAATCATTTGCACTTATGGCTAGTAGTCACCCGTGGTTTACCTCCTCTGTGTTAGCTTTGGGACGGGTCGACGGGGGCGCTGGGGCGAGCGATTCACCTTTTGCCACATCCGATAGATAGATCAAAGAGAAGATGGTTTATGATTAGTCGGATGAAATTTAAATACCTAAATTAGTAAAAATATAATAATAATAATAATATAAACTTTAATGTGGTGGTTAAGATATAAGAAGATTAGGATATGAGGTCATGAGGTTAAAATTTGATGTGTCTGAGCATAACTTCTCTCATATCTAGACCATTTACACTAATCGTTAGTAGTCATCCATGATTTATCTCATCCGTGTTGGTCCAAAGGCGGGTTGGTGGGAACGCTGGGACGAGCAAATTATCTTTTTGTCATATTTAGAAGGTAATGTGGCTCCAGGGCAAAGTGTCATAGTTAGGTTCTCATGTGATAAATTAGTAATCTAGAATTTAAGACTTAGTTATATCAATGCGTCATATTATTGAGAATTTTTCCCCTTAATAGATAGTGGATCTGAGAATACTGTACTTTAAAAATGAATATTTATATGTATTTTTCGATTATAAATTGACTCTATAAATTATCTTCATTTACTTGATGAATTTTAAAGGGCGTCTAAATTTGTAGAAGTAATTAAAAACTCTTTTAACAGGCTTTACTTATACTTTATTCGTTTAAATATATATGATATTTTAAATAATTTTTACAGAGGATGCCTACTAACGATTTAACAAAAGGGTAACATATGATTCCCATAATTACGCCGTACTACGAGGGAATAAATTAGAAAATTATGGATAGAGAAGGTACGGGCATACTTTATTTATCAAGATTAATTCTCACACCATTCAATAATTCTATTCCGTGGTTACCCTGCTCGGGGCAAACCAAGGAGGGAATAATTGCAGAAAAAATAGGATGCCTAGCAATGAGTCAAGTTTATTGTTGAAGTATTGTTTGATGGACCAAAAATACATTAAAATTTTATAATTATTTTAATTACTTAACAATATTACATATAACAAACATTTTGATTAAACCCTTTATGAATATATAACCATAAATAATCATCACATACTTATCTTCTCCACTAATCTTGTAAATTACTCTTCACAATGCTAAAGCTTTTGAGTCGGATATGTTCTTGATAAGCTATAAATATACTATCAATACTATCAAATATCATACCAGGTGAAAGTCTGACTTCATCATTTAAATTATTAGAGAATCCTCTACGAGCTAGGTATTGTTTAAATTTACTTCACTTGATTTGGATGGGTATTCATAATCTGAATTTTTCTCAAATAAACTTTCATCGTCAGAACCAAAATGTCATAAAAAATTCTTATCTCTGAAGTTTTCAATCTTCATAATTTTTAATAGAGAAGAGGAGGAATAGAATTGGTGTTGTGATTTACGTATAAATTTTATTTCTGAACCAATTAAAATCATCATCGA
>JBAMIE010000114.1:7839477-7859020 GCA_037177295.1 Kaempferia parviflora
TGTCATATAGTAGTAGGAAGAATTTGACTCCTATGCTTCTTCTAGTTAAGCCTCTAGGCGAAATACAATTTGTCCTAGATGTATATAATTATGTCTTCGTTGTATAAGCGTTCTTGCTGATTCTTTAGTTATAAGATTCATCCTTTCTTCTCCTCCATCTGTAAGATGAAGTGGTTGGGTTATATGGTGATCATAGAGTGATGTGGTAAAGGATAATATTCCCTAATTGTATAATCTCCCAGGATTTAGGGAATTAAGTTGTTCATTTGAGATAGTTGTTAAGTTTCTTTCTACATTTATTAGATTTCTAGTAGATAAGTGGAAGTACTACGTCGTCTAGTAATGATATTATCTACCAGGAAGTCGTGTTTGACTCCGTTTGTCTTATTACTGTCTGTGTTCGTGCTAGATTCATTGTGTCGAGTGGTATAAGTTAAGAAGGAATAAGTTTTAGGTTGTTGTCTGATGATTAGGTTTCCAGCGGACAACTTAGGTTTTTTGTCAAGTTATACATGCTTTCTCTCCACTCAGTGACTTTGGTTGTCTTTTGTATTTATATTTCTACTTGGAGTAGTTTGTTTTCTAGTAGTATAAGTTTATAGTGTAATGATGATAATAGTGCTAGTATGGTATTGTTTTGTTAAATTAAAGTTTGGTCTCCTTGTCCAGTGACTTCTAGTTTGCTATACTCGTTATCACTATTTTGAAATATTATTTAGAATATTCTAATGCTTCTTCGTAGTATGAATTTTACAAAGTTCAATTTGTTTATTTATATTTTATCTTTAAGGAGTTTATGTATACCTTTTAGTTCTTCTTCAGAATAAATTTTATTTGATGAAATTAGTTCTTTAACGTGAAGTAAAATAGTCATAGATTGTAGTTCAAATTGTTTTGATTGAAGTTCCCAATTCTTAGGTTTATGTTCTTCAATAAGTTTTGAAAGGCTTAATATTTCTTTCTGGGTAAGGATACTAAGTAAATTCAGTTGACTAAATCCTTTATTTTTTTAATTCTTGTGCATCTTTTAAGAAGTTTATATTTCTCCTTAGATCTTTTATTGTCTGAGTTAGTTGAAGCAGAGTATCATATAGTTGTTCTAATAAAGTTTTTGTTTGGCTTTGTTGTATGTCAAGGGAGGTTACTGTATAGAAAAGTAGATCAGTGATTGTATTTAGGTGGGGATTATTGTCGGTGTGTACACAATGTCGTGTTTGGATCTAATAAAGCATCTATGTATATGCTGATTAGCAGTAATAATTGTTCTGGTCGGAACTTATGTGCCTAGATCTAGAAAGTCTAATTTCTATAAGTTGTTTAAATTAGAAGTCATTCATGGTCCTCGATCTTAAGGCTCTGCTACCATATTTTATGTGCTTCGTGTTTAAGTTATGTAGATTTTCAAATTAAGTGAACAATAATTATGAATAATTCCTATTCACAATTATTATTACTTATTCAAAAAATCTATGTAACTTCGACACGAAACTCATAAAATCTCCAAAAGTGGTGGTGTGGCATAGCGTGAAGCCAGAGGAAAGATTCGGTGCACATCACAAGGTTTCTTTTTGAATTTGTTTATATTCCATGACCAAAAACACTGATTGTATTTTTTTTCAATCATTTTTTCTTCTTATTTTTCATTCAACATGCGTGTAATGCTGACGATAAGGAGATATCCCTTTTATCTCGTTTCTAAAGAAGGTAAAAAAAAAAAACGAAAGAGTAATAACACATCCACTTGGAACATTGAATTTAAATATAAACCATAGTTTTATTTGACAATTTTATTAAATGATATCACAATGGTGATTTATTTTGGTCACGCACGGACGCACGCACGGACGCACGCTACCACGAAGATAGAGGACATTTAGGATCCATTGCCCAATGGACAAACTTTAACACACGGCTTCATTGTGTCCCAACAAGGACTGTTTGGCAGTGAATGGCAGCAAAAGCAAGTAGAACCTCCAGGGCATGTCACCGGGATACAAGAAGTTGGTCCATCCTCCATTTGCTTATGTCCCATAGTTGTGAGATCGCGGGCTATATATTCAAATAAGTACGTAATAAATCAAAAGATCAATGCCTCTAAACTATTTAATTTACTTTTATAGAACATCAAATATATACTTACATTGGTTTAAAACGAATAGACTAGCAAGAACCAAGAACATCAACATCAAGTATTTAGTAGCCATCTCTTTCTTATCTACGAGTTGTTTTGTGTAAACTACTGGAATTACACCGATATTTATAGCAAAAAGAAATTCTATATAAGGAAATCCAAATATTAAAGAAACTATTAAAATTTCTTCTCGTAAAATGTATGGTTTAATGCTATCTTCACCAAATCTACATTCATTTCCATCTTTTGATTTTAAAAATATTTTTTATAAGGGAATTTTATTCAATTTATTTTTGTATGTATGTATATATTAGAAATGCTATAGTTAAAGTAGGAATAATTTTTACCGTTAAGATTGATCATATTTTGATTGCTTACTTAACTGAAAATCATTTTTTTTATAAATTACTTATTTCTCATATTCGACAATACATAATTGTCACTAAAATTATAAATTAAAATAATAGATAACTAGTTTACAATATATATATATATATATACAAAATTGATCCGCTGCGAACCAATTCTTGCGGACTATTGCGGACCGCCCTCATGTATGGTCCGCGTCATTTTAATTTTTTTTCTAGTCAGCCACACACGATCCTCCTTCCTCCGTGCTGGTTCACTTTCCCACACCGATCCTCCTCGCCGCATCCGCGTACACCGCTGCAGCCTTCCTGCTCGCCGATAAGCTCTCACCGCATTCTCCTCGCCGACAATCTCTCGCCGAACAACGCGATTCCAGTTCCTCCCACACTCACGCGAAACCACGCCTCAGCCCATCTCCTCCCTGACAAGCTTTCACAGGATCGTCCCTGAGCAGCTTTTGTATCTAAAACTCAATCAATTGGGATCAAGACGGTATCCTCAATCGATCAATCAATCGATCCAGGAGCTTGCAATCGCGCGATTCTTCCTCAATCGATCGGCTGATCGATTGGAGCTGCTCCAATCAATCGGTTGATCGATTCAAGCTTCTGTTTCAACCTTGATGCCCTGATCGATTGGAAGACTCCAATCGATTCAGATCAATTATGTTCATTTCTCTTTACGCACTTATACTAACCAATCGATAAGTTGATCTATCCGGGTACTTTATATTTGAGTATATCCAGTGGTCCCTCATGCTAATTCGGGCTCTTAAAATTAAATCACGAACATGCTAGTCATACATAACTAGAAAACAATAAGAGTAAGCTAGATATATAGAGCAACCATCCATATAAAAAAACATTCATACAGGGAACAGTCATAAAATGAAGCATTCATACAATCCAGACCTAAAAATAATCCATATAACAAAATATCCATACAACCAAGTCTAAAAACCAAAAGATATATAGAACATCAAATCAAGGCTCAAAATAAAATTCAACAAGGCTCGTGACTGGATCAACCGTCGGAGTGATCTCGACTAGGGGATCAGAGGACTAAGGACCCGCAGTAGTGAGGTCTATGACAGTTGGAGCAAATGAGGATGGCAATACAGGAGCAGGACCCCAAGAGTGTAGCAACAATTGCTACAATTATTTGTTCATACTCTTCACAAAAAACAAAAAAATGGCCATTTATCAAAGCCAAGCAGAATGTGTACTCCAATTTTGGAGAATTATGTTGAATTATAAATTTATAGATCGTAAGAAAATGAACAAAAGCACCCGTCTAACACAGCCACATGGAAAGCTATCCCAAATAAGTCTAAATATTGTGCCATGCTGAAGAACATGACTTCGAGCGGCTTCATCCATGTAAGAATCCTGAAGTAATGGGCTACAAATCAAAATTCATAAATGGAGGAGAATGATATTTGTTGCTACTCCTACGCTTTTCCAACGGAACCAAAGAGGTGCATTTTCTCAACAACCACAGCTTTCATTGCTTCCTTGGCTGATGCCATTAGATGAACCAAATCTTTATGAGGCTTCTCCAAAGACTCCAAGTAAGCATTCCGAACTTCTGTATTAACATTGAACTTCCTCACGCCAAGAGCTATGCACTCCTGTTTAAACAAATTAGATTTGAGATTAGTAATATTTGGTGTTAAGATTTTGGTATTTTCATTTGCTTGGAGTTACTGGGCTCATTATTTGGTGAAACTAAGGAGTACAACTACAGGGAAAGAATCTCATCAGTTATGTAACCCTAATCCTGCTCTAATTCATTAATGATTCAAATGAACTAGTCTGAAACTCTGAATACATGGCAGTATCTACTGTAGGTAAATCAAATTGGATTTCTAATTCACCAAGTCTTTTGATTGATACTATTTGGCAGGTATCTACTTAATGGGCTCTTTTGAAGGCAAAATAAAAACTCTCATATGCGCATGCAACTTTTATTGTGCAATAATAGAGACAGATAAATGGTAAAAATAAGATAATAGTATTAAACGATACTGAGTACCTTAACAAGATCACTAGGAAGTCCAGATGCGCCATGAAGAACTAGATGTACTCCTTTGTTCAAAGTCAAAGCTCGAAGTTCCTAGCAAAAATTGAAGGTTATACCAGTTAGTTTAGTAAGACAAATAATGTAGCTAAACACAAGCAACTCAGTTTTGAAACATCAAATTGTAGGCTTACAATCATCAAGGAAAACCAACAGTGGCTAAAATTTCATAAGCTCTTCAAGTTCAAAAACAACAAAGGTATTGAGTATAGTACATACAGCATGGCAACAAAAGTACAGCAGGTTAATTAACAAGTTTGTGGTTCAGTTTGTCCATTCAGAAAAAGTGAAGCAAAAAGGATCAGAAAACATTCTTCATTTACCAAAGAACTTCGAAATTATTGAGGGGTTATCATCTCAAAAAATTGAAACCAGCCAGGTACAGCTTCATTAACTTCAAACTTGGTCCATGCGGTTTTCAACGTGAGATATCTTTTTCTTGTCAGTTCATAACACCCTGCAATGACCCACTACACGCCTTGTCTTTGGACTATCAAATACTAACCTGGCTGCTCATTCTAATCAAAGTGAATTTTAAACCATAGTATTGCTTCTAGCTATTCGTTTTAATGAATAGACAAAGATAATGTATTTAACCATGTTATGGCCACAAACTTTTGATGTAACGATTGTGAAAAATGCGAATAAACTGTGGGAAATCAAGCAGTTTAACCATAGAACAATCAAGAAATTTGCATCTCAATTGGATACAAATTGCAAGAATAATAATTTATACAGAATGACATAATCTTGAACTCATTAATATAAAATGAGCACGTCACGACCGTGATTCTACATAACATATGCATCAAATTTCCATTTTCTGTTAGAACAAATCAATAAATTTATCGCATTTGGTAAGAATGTATTTTATGCAGAATGATGCAATCTCTGACATGAATATAACATGAGCAACTCGCAACCATGATTCTACATAACATATTTATGCATGACTTTTCAATTTACATTCAGGATCATTAAGTATTTCATATTGCCATTTGATGTATGACTACATACAGTGCTAAAAAGATCAATTAATATGTACCTTTAGTAACTGAAGCCGAAGATTTGGACCACTAGAAGGGTATTTCCCATGCACATTACCAATGCACACTGCTAAAGCATCGATTCCTGTCTTATCAATAAATTCTTCTGCCTGAAATGGAAACACCAAAAACAAAAATGATTTTCAGTATGAAAGGCGTGAATGAGTTAAATCCTGCAGAGGTTACATGCCTGCTCAGCATCTGTAAGCCTAGCTTCATAGTCTTCAACTGTCATATCATCTTCCGTGCCTGACAACCGACCAAGTTCAGCTTCAACAAGAATGCCTTTATCATGTGCCAATGTCGATATGAATTTTGTGTACGAGATATTCTCTTCAAATGGGAGATGTGAACCATCAACCATCACTGAATTGAATCCCTAAAAGATCCAAAACAGATAATTGGAATTTTGGCAACAGATATTAGTTCACTTTAGGAAACAGATTTTAATTAACATTCCAAGTGCATGACACAGCCATATATCAGATGGACTGAGAATATTCATTGATACCTACCAATTCGAGAGCTTCAAGTACCTCAACTTTTGAATTCCCATGATCGAAGTGAACAGTAATTGGCACCTGCCACAATAAATAGTGATGTCAATGATATTCTCTTAAGAAGAGAGACAATTTCCAAAATTAAAAAAAAAAAAAATAATAATTCTATGATACCAACAAAAGTAATTAGTGCAAGATGACGTACAATATTAAGTCCATTAATAACTGGAAGTAAAACTTTCTATACATGATCCAGGAAAGATTGGCTAATATAGTACGAGTGACTTAACAATGGCAGAAGAAACAAGTATCCAAAAGTTAAGTTTCTGTCAACTTGCAAATCTAGTCATAGTATAGCGATCCTAAGATCTCACTATAGGTGATAAATGGAAGATGAAGTCGTTACTGAGATGTGAATCAGTGTTGAATACAACTATTTCTAAAAAAATTTATGTGATCAATAAGAATGTGCCACCAAGTCTAAGTGTTGGAATGTAATACAGTAGTCCCCTCGGAGCGGTGCGATGGTTAAGGCATGGAAGGTTGCCGCACGAGGTCAAGATGTCGAAACTCGACGCGCCCGAGCATGCCTCCCCCATGCCTAAACCATTTGCACTAATGGCTAGTAGCCACCCGTGATTTACCTCCTCCGCGTTGGCCCAGAGAAGGATTGGCGGGGGGCGCTGGGACAAGCGAATCGCCTTTTGCCACATGGAATGTAATATAGTAGGACGGACAATTGGCTAGCGCATGGTGGTGTTACCACCATGAGGTTTGGGGGTCAAATCCCAGCTAGTAGCCAGGTGTCTGCCCTCCCTCATGCGCTATTCAACTACTCAAGGCTAGTAGCCAACCGTGATTTACTTCTTCCGTGTTGGCATGGGGACGGGCTACCGGATGCGCTGGAGGTGAGCGAATCGCCTTTTGTCACCATGGAATGTTATATAGTAGAGCAGCCACGGGATGCTAGGCTTTTGGATTCTCGCCGCAAGCGCTCCCCGATTTATTCTAGTGGCCGGTAGGAAACTTCCATGGGGTCGGGCGCCCAAGTTCGGTGTTACCTAGTTCATTATTTTTTTGGAATGTGATAAAGTACTACGAGAATAGACAAAAGGGTCCAAGTATCAAAGAGTACAGAAATAGAAAACTAATGTCTAACGTAGTTAATCTTTTATTCTGTCAACTTGCACTTTACATCAGACTTGATTCACTGCTTGTATCTTTTTAATTTAAACAAGGAATATGTTGAGATTTAAGGGAAAATATTCCTTGTTAGAATCCTAGGTAGTTTCCCTCTACGTCTATATGTATTATGACAAATATGGAATATTACAAATAAATCCTCTATGCTTGCACATTTACACATGAGCCTCTTGCCATAACACTCTTCTCAAGCTGGTTCAAATTCATTGTAAAAAAACACTTTGTTCAAATATGTTCAACTTTATGTTCTCTTAAAGATTTGGTCAACGAATTTGCTAACTAATAGTTAGAACGATGTTCTAACTTTCTAATAATCAATATCTATATGCTTTATCCCCTTATGAAGCACAAGATTCAATTGTATGCATCACAACTAGATGATTACAATAAAGCTGCATTAGCTCAGTAGGGGTATATCCTAGCTTGGGTATCAAATTTTTAAGTCACGTGAGCTCACATGTTGATAAGGCCATGATTCTATATTTTGCTTTTGCACTTGACCTTAGTGTAACTGTGAGCTTTTTACTCTTCCGAAAAATAAAGTTACCTCCTAAGAAAACACGAAAACTAGACGTAAATTGTCTGTTTGGAGGAGAATATGCTAATTTGCATAGAGCAACCCATGACCAAAATATAACCTCAATCAAGAAATAACATACCTTTTGTTGAAGTATTTTTCAAGCAATATAGAATCCTCTTAGCTAATACCTATTGACATGGGCTCTCTAGTAACTAATCTCAAATACTTATTTTTCTTATAATCCTTTTAGCCTTTTGTACTTTTCTAAATCAACATGCAACCCTGTTTAGGTACTAATTTAACATTTAGATCCATAAGAGTATCTACAGGTCTCTAGCATGGCTAACTCCAAGCATATCCAACACATACTTACATTGTGAGAAATTAATAACTTCTTTTGGATGAGCAATTCATATACCAAGGAAGCACTTAAGGTAATCCAAATATTTGTTCTAGAAATGCTGATGAAGGTAATCTTTTAATTTCAATACTAAAATGGAGTCATCATTAGTTATGAAAAATTTTTAGCTTATACACCAGACCAACCTTCCTATGGGGAACAAACTTCGAAGGTTTCTCTATATGAACCATGGTTTAAAATCTCGAGCCGTGCCAAGGTTTGGGTCAAGAATTGAAACGATATAATTTGGGTACTGTATCGTGCCGATATAATTTTGGTATTTTTTAAATATTAAATATATTAATTAAAAATTAAAAAAATATAATCTATATATATATATATATATATATATATTCAATTAATGGGATAATTTTATTAAACTTTCATTAAGCCTATTTAAATTATCTCAATTTAGCTAGGAGTTGATTATAATTATTAACCTAAGTTATTTAATTAAACCTAAGTTAAAAACCTTACCCCTCCACACTGCCAGCGACCGTGAGCCGTGCGACGAGACTCATCGTTGGGCCATGACGCATCCAGACGCGTCACAACGTGTCTGGCATCGAAGGCGTGCCTATGTTGGTCCGCGGTTGGAACAAATGTTTCACTTGTATTGGGTGAAACAACTCGAGATTTAAACTATGATTTAACCAAGGGATCAACGAAAAACAACTAGTGGATGAAAGAGCTGAACTATAGCAATCTTGGCCACTAGATAATGTATCAAGGTAGTCAACACTATAAATTTGTGTACCCTTTGCCACTAGGTAGGCTTTAATTAACAATACCATTTGGTGGGCACTTAACAAAGAAAACCTATTTGCAACTCATGGTGAACTTTCACGAATAAAGAGAAATAAAAAAACCTAAGTGTCTTTGGAAATGAGAACATTTATCTTGTTAATCATGGCTTGTCACTACCATGGATCTAAAAGTGTCTTCAAAACTGGGAACTATAGGAGGGTAAAGAGGAGGCAAATTATTATGCGACACTTAATGAACACCTTTACAAGAAACAATGGGATTGTCAAAGTTTGAAGGAGGGTGTAAGACGACAGACTCTAGAGTGGGTGTTGGAGTGTCTCCATAGTGCAATAATCAAAGGTACACCTACCAGGGGCGCCTCGAGTAGTGGATCACAAGGGGTGACTAAGGTAGTCGATCAATAATTCAGATAGGAACAAAAATTCAGATAGAGATAGTGTAGAGGGAAATAGGTGAACTCAAAAACAGTACCATCCTGATTCTTGAGAGACAAAGGTCTGAAGTATATTAGGAGAGTAACATAGATAACCTTTTTGTAGATGACTATAACCATCTAAAATGCAATTGATGGAAAGTGGAGACAACTTATCACAAGGACAATAGGTGAACCAAGCAAGTCCACCAAAGATCTATAGTGAAAGACAATATATAGCATCTTAAGTAAAGAGAATACTAAAGCAAATTTGCCCGTGTAAAATGAAGAGAGATACATGGTTGATGTCATAACTTGTAGTGAGAATAACAACACTTTAGAAAGAATAAGGGACCTACAGGTTTAGAAGTCCAGGCTTCTGAATAAGATGTTAATTCTTGCATTTTGCTACACTTCTTTGGAAGTGTATAGGCACATGCCATAACTCAATAAAAATGATTGAAAAGAGTTCAACATAAAAGGAGGAAAGGATAGAAACAACTGAAGCCCATCTTCCCTAGAAAACACCATGTTGTTTGAGAATAATCATCTATGAGGTAACAAAATATATAAACTAAAAGTATAACTAACTTGACTTGGACTCAAACTATCTCTATGAACTAGAGAAAAGGGTCCAAAAGCACATTTATAAACACTAAAAGGGGACCTAATGTGCTTACCTAACTACATGATTCAGATTCAAGAGTTTGAAGATTGGAAATTATACGCATCAAATTTAGGGAATGAGGAATGACCAAAACAACACTGAATTTGAAGGAGAGATGGTGAAGGCAAAAGAGTTATAGATAATGGAGGCACATCCAGCTAGTACAACCCAGGAGACTCATGCCCTAATTCACATACCCTACCTGTCCTAGAATCCTAAAATATATTAGCCATATCAAAGGTGATAAAAAAAATTCAATGATTTGTTAAGTTTCTTGATAGACAATAAATTCATTAGAAACACAACAGTATAAAATACATAACGAATGTCATAAAGTAAAACGAACAAAAGGTGTCACAGGCAACCAATAGTACCTTGATGTGACCAGCTTGGAAGAAGAACTAACAATGATTTAGAGCAGGAGAAGAATTAAGTACTCCTTTGTTGGAACAACAATGATGGGACTGGACTTTATCGACGAGAAAATATCTCATTGAATGAGAACAGAAAATGGATACCAAAAGGGGCTTTGAAATGCCCAAACAATCCATCGGAACGATCGTGTTCTTATTGTTGGTCTCCTAGAGATATTGATATTTGAGGAATGTAGAAGGCTCTTGGCAAGGCTAACTGGAGTAAAAATAGGCTAAAATTATGACTATGGAAGGGCCAAATAGGAATGGACTGAAACACTAATACTTTGGCCTTAAAATAAAGTTTTGAGTTCAATAGGAAAATTGGGTACTTCCAGTTCCTAGGATTAACCTAGAGATCCATCTAAGGATGGAATCTTGACTAGATCCGTCGAAGCAGATTGGGTGATGGAATAGCAGATATAGGAGCCACATTAAGCTTCACTAATGGAGAGAATCTACAATGGTAGCTATGGAAATGTTTAAGAACATGTTGCTGCTTGGTTCCTGTGATTTGGGAATCAAGTCGAGAGAGAAGACCACAGAGAGCCGAGTAGAAACAAACACACAATGCAAGCGGAGCAAACATCAATGAAAATGTCAAGGGACTAACAAGACTCATGTGAATGCCAGCATGACTCAATGAGGCTACATGATGCACAAAATAGACGAGAAGAGACATGCAGCCAAAGAAGATGAGGAGTGCACAAAGAAGAATACAGGATAGATGCCCACAAAATGATGCATGTGAACATAAAATCCAAGATAAGCATCGGAGATGAATATGATAACATGTTGAGATTAGGGGGAAATATTCCTCGTTAAAAGGAATCTCTAGAAGTCCTACAAAATGATATATATGCATTTATAATCCTTAAAACTCTTTAAGTCTAAGAGGTGCATTAGCATATTTTTAATAATAATCACTAAACTTGTTTATAGTATCAACATATGTCTCTCTTATACACGAGTTATCAATTTGGTCCATAGTAGGCAAAAGGACCAAATCAATAGTCTAACAAGTTTTAACCTAAAAATACTATAAACGGAGGCATACATGTAGATTTGTAGATGTCTCGCTAGAATTGTTATCAGCGATTTTACTAACATTTATTTCTACCTTTTTTGTTAATTTAATTTGTTCTTTTGAGTCCCTAAGATAGTGTGACCATCGTAGATTTGAATCATAGTGAAAAAAACAGGATAGTCGAGAACCGAGCAATCTTTGGGAGGCTCAAGTAAAGGAATCTTTAGAAGGTTCAAAAGAATGCCATCAAAGCACTCTTGAAAAATTTTAAGTGCAAGATTATTAGAAGAACCTTTACAAGGTTCATGTAAAGGATCCTTAGGGGCTCATTAGTCATTAGAAGGCTTAACTTGAGGATTGTTAAAGGTCTCTTGAGAGTATTCAAGTAAAAGATTGTGAGAGGATATTTAAGCAACCCGAGTAAATTAGTGGTTTCCTAGGAAGATTCAACAAGGTCCTTGGGGGTTCTATAGGGGTTATGATTAAAGGATCATCTATGTTGGGATAAAGACATTGATGTTGCGTTAAGGGTTTTTGATGAAAGATGGTTTTCAGTTGACTCCCTTCCAACTAAGAGTTAAGGTTCTATTGAGGGTCTTTCGATTCCAAAAGAAAACAAATTGACAAGAGGTATTTTTAATATAAAATATATTAATTAAAAATAAAAAATCTAAATACTAAAAAAAATTAAATTATTATTTAAAAAAAAAAAAAGAAAAAATATGGGATTAATGTGATAGTTCTATTAGGGTTTGATTATACATGTTTAGATTTTCCTATTTATATCTAGGAGTTTATTGAAATTATTAACCTAAGTTTTTTTTCTTCTACATCTCACCCACATGGGCGGCGGCTCCTCCGCGCTCGCCATTCACGAAGGTCATGGTGGCCTCCGCAACCCCAAGGAATTCACCGCGACGCTTGCACAACCCCATAAATTTCGTAACGTCTCTGCACGACCCCGCGACTGCGGTGTCAGCAAAATAACAAATTTCACCCGGTTGGCTCAATACAAAATGACATAAATTTTCAAGTTATGTTCATTATTCGGCTTCACCTCAGTTTTGACTATTTTAACCTTATAAATTCGTTTATATTTATCATTAAAGTATGGTGTAACATATTTTATCTAAACTTGCATTTCATTTCGAATCAATATCTAATAGGTTTCGTACCATCACTAAAGGCTTAGACACACCGCCAATATTTCCTAACGGTGAGTTTGACAAATCATACCCGTCATGTTAGTCAAAGAAGTATTTTATTTCAATTAAACGATTAAGGAATGCATGAGGATCCATTCTTCTATAAAAAACAAAACTTTTATCCAAATATATCGAAACTTACTAGAGTTATCATTTCTAGAAATATGTCAGAGTTCTCTTTACACATAGGATTGTGTGATAGTAGGTGAGGGTTTTATAATTCATAGGGCTATATCTATATGAATTGTAATATTTTCAAAATCATTTGGATGGTGCATTTTAATTCTCATAAATCTAAGCTCATTTTATATTTTGATTTTAGTATATCTCTCATCTCTTTTACAGTAGTGGTTGTAATTTCTTTTAAGATGTTGATCTAAGATTTTTGGTAAGTAATGGTTCTTATAAAACAGAAGAACATAATATAATAGATGTAATTAAACTAAATATGGCATTTTTTGGGTAGATGAGGGTTAAAGTAGGATAAGAGATAATACATAAACAACAATAACCATCAAGTCCTGTCCCATTAGGTGAGGTTAACTATATAGATCCGTCTACGCCATTAGACTCTATCACTATTATATCATCATCTACATTTAAATAAATTTTATCTTATTTTATTATGGCTAACTAAGTCTTTTTTGCTCCTTCACTTTCTCATTTGATGTGCATATTTATCATAGTTTCACACAGTTTAAAATCTCGACCTGTGCCGAGGTTTCGGTTCCCGATCAGAACAATATGTTTCGGTACTGTCGATATAGTTTTGATATTTTTTAAATATAAATATAAATATATATTAATATTTGATTATTAAATATGTTTTATACTTTGACATGTTGAATTTATATTTTAATATTTTCTCATAAGATAATAGCTATTAAATTTTTATAAAAAATAAATAATCTTAAAATTCAAAACTAAAATTAAAATTATAAAATTAATTTCGAATTTTAAATTATTTTTAATGTAATTTTGAATTTTGAATTTTATAAAATTTATTTGAAATGTTTAAGAATTGTAATTTTTTAGATTATTTTAAATTTATGTTTAATTTTAAAAATATTTTTAAAAAATTAAATTATTTTATAAAATATTTATTAAAATTTAGAATTATTAAAAATTTTAAAATAATTTTTAATATTTTATAATTATTATTAATACTAGTTTATTTATAAAAAAATAGATATTTAGAACACTGAAATAAATAAATAAAAACTAAAAAAAATCACGGTTGCGGTTACCCTCGGAGACCATCCCTGCGGAGGGTTTTAGAAATATATAATATTTTATTAGAATTTTAAATTAATTTTTATATATTTTAATGGAACAATTTAACTAGGATTTTAAAAAATATATTTGATTATTCATTTAAATTAGATATAATTAGATCATTAAAAAAAATAATAATATAACTAAATAAATAAATAAAAATTTCATTATATATTTTTAAAATTAAAATAAATAAAATATTTAATTAATTATATAATTTCAGAAGGATTTAATTAAGCCTCTTTAAATTATCTCATCTATGTTAGGAATTGTTTTAATTAAAAAAATCAATCGCGATGGCGATAGCGATCGTGACTAGGCACGACAACGGGTTGCGCAACTCCTCCGGCGCGATCGCGAAGGTCGCACGACCGCTTCCGCACGGCCGCAGGGTTGCGCCACGTGGCCGCCGGGGTCGCGACGCCCCTCCGACGCTATCGCGGTGGCGGGCATCGTGTCTCCTCGACTGCCATTGGACTGTGCCGAATTTGTGCCGGTGCCAACCGGCAGAAAGAAATGTTTCCCCGTTTCAACGGGCACCGCGATAGCATTATAAGTCATTCCATACCTTGTTTGGTAAGCATTTACATACCTCTATCGGAATATTATCTAATCCCACTGTTTGTTTTTATTTTGCATCTCATTTAAAGCTTGTTCTACTTCTGAAATTTAAATTCTACAATAAAAATTTAAATTTCTATACTCATTTAACCTACTTAAATTACCTAAGTTAAGTTGATCACCTAAATCTTCATTACAAAGTTGATGAAAATACATAAGAGATAATATGTAATGATGTATATTCATGTTTTAAAGGGCATATGGTGTTATATAGACATTTCAGGAGAAAAAATAATTTAATGCAAAAAAATTAAATTACCAGCTAAATAGGATCGGTTGTATTTTTACTAAAATTATACAAGTTTTGTGGAACTTGAAGTTGCCACGGTATTTGATAACACTTCCTTTTTGTAAATTCCTCTTAAAATAGGAGTTATAATGATTTCCAACTTTGTATTATATCCCAAAACAGACTCACCATTTAAATATTTTGTTTCTTTTGATATTTTATCTTTTACAAAGAGGCGACATGGCAAGAAAACTACTTAAGTAATCAATGGAAACTTTGGCTAAGAGTATGGAATTATGACAAGATGCAGGAGTCATGGCTAGTCTAAAGCAAGAATGACATAGGTGACATGGAAGCATAGGTTTGAGCCATTTTCATTTTCTAGAAAATCATATTTTCCAGAGTTTTGGAAAATTACTTTTTCGTATTTTCCAATTTCTTAGAAAATGCTCTCTCTGTTTCTAGAAAATGAACGTGAAAAATGCAAACCAAACACTATTTTCCAAAAACTGCATTTTCTAAGAAAATGAAAACAGAAAACGAACGAACCAAACGTTCCCTATGTTTTTTGGTTGGTGAGGTTTTGGATGATGATGTGTGGGCAAGCCGTTGAGGTTTAAGGTGATTGGAGAAAATAGTGTTGGTTTGATGGGGCAACATGTTTGAAGACGGCCTGCCATGGCGGTGTGTAGGATATAACATGGATGGATCCAAAGGGGGCTTCGTAATGTCACAATAAGTGGGGCTCATATACCATTTAATGCATAATGAATTAATTGTGCTAACAAAAAGTCAACCTGTCGACTAATAAGGAAAAAAATATTAATTTGAAGGTTAGCATTTCATGGGATCCTAAAACCCATGATCCTTTTATCAGGGTACTATAAGACCATTTTTTTAAATAACATACTGTATTTCAGAAACTTTTGCAGTCGTTTCTAAAAAATCTAAAAAACTTAAACATTTTTAAAAACTATTAAAATTCAACAAAATTGAAGAGATTTAAAACTAAAAACTTTAAAGGAAACCCCTAAATGTTTCTCTAAATCTCAAACTGAATCAACAAAGTTGCAAATTTGAAGAACAAAAGCAACAAGTCATGTCAGACATGTGCAGATAAGGACTATTGGGGTAGGATAGATTGGAAATCGAATGTTTAGAATTTAATGGTGAGAAAATAACCATGGTGCCTACAAATAGTGGAGACTTTATCATTTTTCTTACAAGAGTGCAAACTCAAGATAACATGCACTTACACTGGACATTTCAGCAGCAGAAATGCAACATGAAACTAAAGGAGCACCACCATATTTCAGAGCACCTGGGTGAACCTGGAAACAACAAAAGAGGATAACTAAGAATTGAAAATTGAAGGAAATTGTTGGGAGCAATCAAAGACAATATTGTGTACAGGAAAACCTGATCATATTAAGCATTAGATCACAGATTGAAATTTCCAGGTTATTTCAATTTTCAACTGGGAGAAATTAGAATACACATTTTTTTTGAGTATCTATGAAAATGGTTACCCATGATCAGATTGAAAATTTTCATCTGATAATTAAAATGGAAATGATCTGCATATATTTATACATTATAGATTGTATTTATGCCAAATATTCTACTAGGGAATTCAATTCTTTCACCCAAAGGACAATGGTGCAATGGTTAGGTTCTTAAACGGATAACCAGGGATCTAAGGTTCGAATTTCAGCCGCAGCGCAATAAAGGAGATTTTCCCTCCTCACGGGCCTAAGAATGTTGGCCGTCTGGATGGGCCTCCATTAGCGCTTCCCGTGACCGTGAGAAACTTCTGTGGGACGGGCTGAACTCATAATCTGCTCGGTTCTAAGAACCGGCGCTAACTAAAAAAAATTCTGGAAAGTTTTCTGTTATCTCATTCTCACATAAAGGAGGTGAATCAATGTGAGTTGACTATAAGCAAATTTCTAAGATGAAGTCTACTCACCTCCAGAATTTGACAAATGAATATGAAAACAGGATCAGATATTCATTTATTTTACGACAGAATCTAACAGAATAATCAATCATGGAGGAAAATCACTTTCAAACACATCTGAAAACTAGAAACTATACTTGTTATTCATTTTACTTTGCAAATCGATAATCGGTATTTTGTACCTGCAAAATTGCAGGACTATTTTCAGACTCAGCTGCAGAAACAACCGCTTCAATTCCTTCAAGATTATATACATTGAATGCTCCAACAGCATATCCACCCTTCTCAGCATCCTTATGACAGAAGGTTAAAGTATACAAATATATGTCAATATAGATTTCAGTTAGCACAATCTTTAATATGGTAAAAAAGAACACAAGCTTACACGAAGAATGCCCTTTGTTGACCGAGGAGGGCGAATCCAATTCGTTACAACATCAGCAAGAGCATTGTTATCACCCACATTACCTGTTAGAAATCAAAATTAATATTTAGGAAATATAGTGATAGCGATCTGGATTGGTGTGTTGTAGAGACCTATACAACCTGGGAAAACAATATATGGGACCCCTGGATGACGGCTTTCTGGACCTAGCTGCCATAAGGGAATACCAGGTAATGCTTGTCCAATTACCATAGCACGCTTTGCTTCTAAAGCTTTTGTAGCAATATCTGAAGAAGTAATTCCACCCTGACCATCAAAACTGAAGATTAAAATTTAAAAATACATATGTAAATTTTGCTATTAAAGTTGCACATGCATTCCGGTTTTCATAAGCTAAACAGAATCACATAGCATTCAAATGTAGAAAACAATTTTATACATTATCATAAAATAAAAGAGCACTTCTGATGGAAGAAAAAGGTTCATCACACAAGGAGGGACACATAAGAGGCATCATGGTAGTTTGCTGTGTACCTTGGCAAGGATATAACGGGGGCGTGTAATAACCCGTTGCACAATAGCAACCAGAGAAGAACTGACTTTTGAATTGATATCTAAGCTTTCTTCAGAAGCTGCGTAGGAGCACAGAAATGCATATGATAGTTAAAGGAAAATTAGTTATCTGGTTTTTGCCATTAACTCAATGCATGCAGATGACATAGGAGATGTTTAAATGAAAACCACATCAAATGCATCTTTTTATGGAAAGTAGGGCATTAATTGATGAGGTGTACATAGGCGCGCTGATTATTTGTAGAGTGTATATATAGGGAGCTTAAGTGGTCCTACCTATCAGTGGTGCCTGAGTAATCAGTGGTGCCCGAGTAAAGCCAACAAGATGGAACATTAACACGGACATTTCTTAAAGAAGCATCTAAATGGTCTATCCACCTGAATCAGCCAGTTCACATACTGCTATTTGACATCAATCTTGCATTGTAAAGATTTCGTTCGCTAATCTATGTAGCCCATAGCTGTGCCAGTCAATGAAAATGCATAGGCTGAGTGATCGATGAGGAAGAAGGATCATACACTTCATAAACCAAATACCCAAATAATTAAACACTGTTCTCTATGAATAGGTATAATTATGATATAGTGAAAGCACATAGATCAAGATCAACAGTCCAAATTTTACAATATATACTTTAGTACAAGGATTATTTGAAAGTGTCTTGTGAATTTCTTTGGTTGTTGAGATAAGTCAAGCAATAAAATTAATATTACTCAAGAATTTATTGGTGGATTTACAACTCAATAATGCATGCCCGTGACTTCAAGAAGAGTTACTCTTTTCTCTAGCAGTGAATTTGGTTCCTAGGATTAGCAATGTGTCCCAAATAGACCAACTTAATCACGCTAAGCAAATTGGATGGGCTAAGAAGGATAAGCAAACTGGGCAAGTAGAGATGACTGGAGTTAGTAGGTTAGTAGGTGGTCAGGTGGGTTTATAACTCCATTAATATAGGGTGATTGTCTATTGAAACTTTTACCTATATGCATCTTGATAAAAATAGGAAAATATTTTGATTTTCTTTGACATGGGATAATTTTATTGTGTGCAAGTATGCATGATATTTATGGAGTTACAAATGTAGAAATTCTTTGGCGTGCTGAAGTCATCTTGTGTGTCAGTTAACGGGTGGAACGGTAAATTCTACAGACCGGCACGGCTCGCCACTTCAATCCTTGATTCTTCACATATTCTATTTATTTCATGTGAATTTAGGTATTCTTCATTAATCATTCTATCCTCACCCCTCACTAAAATTGTAGAAAAAAGAAAGAACCATCGGTCAAGATAGCTTGTAAAGATGTAATTATTTAGGGCACTGCATCTTAATCATTGGCAAGATTTAAGGTACCTTAAGAATTCTCCAACGACGGATCACTTATTTTGGGTATTTGACCACTAGGCATATATATATATAGAGCTCCTTTACCCTGCACACCAATTCATGGGTGACCCTCACTGAAGGCGCCTTCAGCTGTGAGGGTCGCCCACGCGCGTCGCCCAGGGTAATAAACCCACATATATATATATATATATATATTTGAAAATTTCTATTTTAATCCGCTAATCTTTTTATATAACTGAGAGCTTAAAAAAAAATAAACAAATAAGAAAAAGAAAAAATGTTGTAGGCTCATCGTAGATGAATTTTAAAAATAAGAAAGATAGTAATAAGTTCTACCTGCCATCCCTAATCTTAAACAGTAGGCTAGTCAATGAGGGCAACAACTAATTTACTTGGTAAGACCTTTCCAAGGTT
>JBAMIE010000114.1:7859120-7876836 GCA_037177295.1 Kaempferia parviflora
CTTCTCAGCCAACTCTGACAGTATTAATGGTCTCTCTTAATTAAGCTCTTCGCCCTCCAAAATCTGTGACTCAGGGAATTCAGTACTGTTCCCTTTTAGGCCGTTTTCATTGGTTAAATTTTAAATGAACTTTTTTTTATGATCTTAATATGTTACAGTATAAAATTTTATTAAACATATCTAACCGTTAGAGTTCTAAATAACTTTTTTGCGATCCAATTCATAGCTTGAGTTGTATGTTTCATACATATTATATCAACTTGGAGATAAAATAGCAAGTTTGAATTTTAACTACTATTCTTAAATTATAAATCTTAAATCTCACATCTACAATGGTTTAAGACTTTTTATTCAGCTTTTTTAATTTTATAAACATCTCATAAATTTTACATTGGAGATGCCCTAACGTAGGACGCATAATTGCTTAATTAGGTGAAATATATATTGTTTTTCGTATTTGCAAGTTGAATGATACTTGACAGACCGAAAAAGGTCTGAGATTCTGAGTATATAGAATTAGGTCCACAGATATGCATTCTTAGTATGAGGGATTACGAGATAACGAGAGAACTTATAATCTTGGATTTTTAGTAGTCTTTTATCTAGATATTTATTCGACCAAAATATAGATTTTTTTAAGGTTATAAATAATCAATATTGGCAAGCAAAGAACTGCTTACAAGTAATAGCTATCTATTTCAACTTAATCGATTCGACTGAAGGGAGTTGAGTCGATTACGTATGTAGTTGGTTGATACAAACAAGGGCGATTAGAATCACAATAAACAAAAGATAAATCTGCAATCTGATACAAATAAAGCTATTGATAAATGTTGATTCGATAAATATAATAACTAAAATACAAGGATCCCATTATCAAGGCTAGCTTCAATTGACTTGCCAGAGTTTTAGTCGATTGAAATTAAATCAAATAGTCGAATGAAGTTTATCCAAGGTCATTTCAACCACTAAATAAATAGACTAGGAATAAGAGGTTGAAATTCGGGGCGGTGCGATGGTTCAAGGATGGGAGGTTGTCACATGAGGTGTTAAGGTCCAAACTCGACGTGTCCGAGCATATACTTCTTCCATGCTTTAACCATTTGCACTAATGATGAGCAAATCACTTTTTGCCACGTGAATAAGAGGAAGAGTTGTCATTCTATAGCAACTCCTTTATGCTCAAATTATTTTTATTTAAAATCTTTAATTTTTGTTCAACTTAAGGTTTTACTTTTAATCTTTAATTTCTTTTACTCGAGATTTGTTTATGCTTTACTATTTTTTTTTATCTTCCTTGTAAAAGCTTTTGTACAAAGTTTCTTTGCCTCGGATATATAAAGTGAAATATGGCAACATTTTAAGAGGCGACTCACATTACAAGTGCCTAAGCTAGCTAGTAAGCTATAAAGTATAAACTTGGATTCTAGAAGATATCATTTGGCTGGCATTAATGGATCTATTGTTTTTGTTTATCTTATTTATCTTCATTATTCCATTAAGTAACTAACTCCGTGATCTAAGCTTAATTTACTCGAAGTAAAATTTTTGAATTTTACATCTTTATCCCTATAAGATTAGCAATATAATCAACAATAAGTGTACATGACACTTAACAAGCATTAAAGTCTTAATTTAGACTTCTTGTAAGATGAGTAGTAACCTCAAGTAGTGTATGGAAGTGCTATATATTGTGATCTTTTAGTATTAATTTATTAATTGCATAAAGTTAAAAAAAAAAAAAAACCAATGAATAAATAAACATTTTACCATCAAACCTTTTTACAATTCAAAGGTATATATATCATTGGGGTTGACGTGATACAAGCTGCATATTCTCAAGGCACAAAATTCATAAATTCTTATAATGAGGTAATTATAAAATTAGTGGCATCGTGCCAAAAATAAAAAATAAAAAATAAAAAGGTAAAGCATCATAAAAAAATGTTGGAAAAAAAAAGTGTGTCGCGCGCGGTGGCAGTGAATGCCTCCACTCCATCCGCAGTTCCCATCTGCGGTGCGGGCGTCTCGATTAAGCGGAGCTAACCGTGCCATGCCGGGTCCCACTTCAATTAATGGCCCGCCATGTTAGCTCTGTCCAGCTAACTTTATTTAACTCCTAATCCACCTCCCGCGTCTTTATAAATATCACTAATCACCCATGCTAACTCACTTCAGCTGCTGCTACTGCTGCTGCAGCTACAACAATCGATCTCCATTACTCAAAGCACTGTGCGTGGAAGCTGAGAGAGGGAGATGGAGGTGGTTGCGGTGGTGGTGGTTGCGGCGGTATGCGTTGCGGCCTACGTCGTTTGGTTTTCGAGGCTGACGGCGAGGCTGAGTGGGCCGAGGGTGTGGCCGGTGGTGGGCAGCCTGCCGGGGCTCATCCAGCACTCCGAGCGCATGCACGAGTGGATCGCCGACAACCTGCGCGCCTGCGGCGGCACGTACCAGACGTGCATCTGCGCGGTGCCGGGACTGGCTCGGCGCCAGGGGCTGGTGACGGTCACGTGCGACCCACGCAACCTGGAGCACGTCCTCAAGACGCGTTTCGATAACTACCCCAAGGGCCCCACCTACCACGCCGTCTTCCTCGACCTCCTCGGCGACGGCATCTTCAATTCCGACGGGGACACGTGGCGATTCCAGCGCAAGACGGCGGCGTTGGAGTTCACCACGCGCACCCTCCGCCACGCCATGTCCCGCTGGGTCTCCCGCTCCATCCACAAACGCCTCCTCCCCATGCTCCGGGAAGCGGCCTCCGCCCCCGCCGCCGCCGTCGATCTCCAGGATCTCCTCCTCCGCCTCACCTTCGACAACATCTGCGGCCTCACCTTCGGCAGGGACCCAGAGACGCTCTCCCAGGGCCTCCCGGAGAACGCCTTCGCCACCGCTTTTGACCGCGCCACCGAGGCCACCCTCAACCGCTTCATCCTCCCGGAGTCACTCTGGCGCTTCAAGAAGCGCCTCCGGATCGGCATGGAAGACACCCTCTCCCGCAGCGTCGACCACGTAGATCGCTACCTCTCCGCCGTCATCAAGGCGCGCGAGCTCGAGCTCCGAAACACTGACACGGCCGCCGGCGGTCGCCACGTGCACGACGACCTCCTCTCCCGCTTCATGAAGAAGGGAGACTACTCCGACGACTTCCTCCGGCAGGTGGCTCTCAACTTCATCCTCGCCGGGCGGGACACGTCGTCCGTAGCGCTCTCCTGGTTCTTCTGGCTCGTGTCCACCCACCCCGCCGTCGAGCGTCGCATCCTCCTCGAGCTCGCCACCGTCCTCCACGCGTCCCGCGGCCACAACACGGCGGCGTGGCTCGACACTCCGCTCTCCTTCGAGGAGGTCGACGCGCTGGTCTACCTCAAGGCGGCGCTGTCGGAGACGCTCCGTCTGTACCCCTCGGTACCGGAGGACTCAAAACACGTGTTGGCCGACGACGTGCTCCCGGACGGCACATTCGTGCCCGCCGGCTCCTCCGTGACCTACTCCATCTACTCGGTGGGACGGATGAAGTCCATGTGGGGGGAGGACTGCCGCGAGTTTCGCCCGGACAGGTGGCTGTCTGCCGACGGTCAGCGGTTCGAGCCGCAGGACGCCTTCCGTTTCGTGGCGTTCAACGCCGGGCCAAGGATCTGCCTCGGAAAGGACCTCGCCTACCTCCAAATGAAGTCCATTGCCGCCGCCGTGCTGCTACGCCACCGCCTGCGCGTCGCGGACGGCCATCGCATCGAGCAGAAGATGTCCCTAACGCTGTTCATGAAGTACGGGCTCAAGGTGACGGTGGAGAACCGCTGTGTTGACCAAATTGCCGACGAAATCAAAGCGAAGGCCGCTCGGGTTGCCGGCGGCGCGCCCGATCGCCGAAATTGAAGGCGAACATGCAGAACAATCAAGTCAAATCGCGGTGTTAATAATTTTATTATTTAAGGCGTGCAGCTACAGCAGTACCACTGGTCACAGCCAAATTACATAGCAACGGACAAGTCAACAAGTAATTAAAGTTGGTCAAGTAATTTGTATAGATAAGATTAAATAAATTGCTTTGGAAATTAATATCATACACGAATTTTTAAACGTAATTAAACTGATTAAATGTTCGATCGATATATGCGAAATTAATTGGTTTCCCTTTCTCTACTATTAATTTTAGATCGCAGAGTTAATGGCCTTGCCATTTCCAGTTGCCAAAGTAGGTGGACAATGGATAATTGGACTGGGACCACCCGAATTTATGTCGCGGATTTTACCCCAAACAGCCAGAGCACGTTTACCCTAAATTGATTATAGGCAAGTGCATGAGATCTTTTGTGTCAAAAGGATCAATTGGGCAAAAAGGCCAGTACCCTGAGGACCCATTAATCCGCCCTAGAATCATCCCTAAGAAGATAAATCTTGATAACTAAGAGATAAGATAGATAGGAGGGTGAATGCTGATAAACATATATAGTTCTCTTAAATTTATAATATGCATCCGCTTAAATTTTATAAGCTTTATCACTTAGTGTGATCTTTCTCCTCGATGTGACACAATTGTGACATATTGTGTGTGTCCCCAGGGTTAGTATGGGATCAATGGACGAGATGATATGGTCGTTAAAGTCTAGGGGATATGGCAGTCAAAGGAGTTGAGATCTTCTGGACCATAATCCCTGGTTCATTTCTGGTCCAGTGCACATCAGCCGTTGGATCGAAGGTAATTAAGATCCAAATTTTATCCATCTTGATCAGATCTAACGACTGATGTGCACTGGACCAGGAATGGACCAGGAATTGTAGTCCAGAGGATCTCGACCACAGTCAAAGGAACATATGGTCAATTGTCGACCAACCGACCCCAGTGTCGGTCGGGTCCCCTAAGTAGCCTCTTAAACTCCGCTCAGGGTCTAGCTCCTTACGCCCGACTGACTTAGCACCGGTCAGATCCTCTAGCACCCCGCTCACATATATTTTATGGTCACAAACGCTCGGCACTGACCCGACTGGCTTAGCGCCGGTCAGATCCTCTAACACCCAGTCTGAGTCACAACCCACAGTGTACTCCCGGAAGGCCCTAGCGCCAGCCGGACCATTTCGGAACTCAGCTCCCCGCTCCAAATTACAGCTCCCCATGCAAACTTGATCGACTGTGACGCCGACTGGTTCACCTCTGGGAGACAACACTATCAGGGGATCGCAACCGTCTATCAGAGAATAACTGTCTACATCAGAGAATATTCTTTCATCCTGACATATGGAAGTTTATTTAGCCTATGGGAAGCCTTCCTGCAACCCTTGTACCCAACATTCTTTGACACGAATATTCTTTATCATCTAGTCACAACCGAGGCCCTGAGAGGTAGTATAAAAAGATATGTGCACATACGCATAAAGGACTTTTTGGGCCAGCACTACTATTCATTTTCTTCTTTTCTGCATTTTGTATTCCACATTCAAGGACGGTTTTTGACTTGAGCGTCGGAGTATCTAAGCCGGGGACTTTTTCCCTAGTTTTGGGTTCTAACGCTCCGATGGGCTTGTGTGAGTGTGTGTAGGGTCTCGATTACTACTTTCCACTGACTCTATGCGGCGACGTGCAATGATCAATGCTTTTCCAGCTCATCTTCTAGCCTCGGCTCTAAAGTCCTCTCTATGTCAAAGTCCTTACCCTCATCACCGACTCTTCCATCTGACTTAACTTTCAGACGAGATCAAATTTAGTGTCATCTATGGGAACCTCTCCACTTGATCTGGAATGTGAAGATGGACGATGCTAAAAAATTCACTACCATCACAAGGCATTCGGGTCATATACTTTGTCTTCCATCTCTAAGGCATTCTGGTCATACACTATGCCTTCCATCTCTAAGGCATTCTGGTCATACACTATGCCTTCCATCTCTAAGGCATTCAAGTTATACACTGTGCCTCACATCTCCCGAGCATTCAGGTCATACACTGTGTCTTCTATCTCCAAGGCATTCGGGTCATACACTGTGCCTCACATGTCCAAGGCATCTGGGTCATACACCGTGCCTCCCATCTCTAGGGCATCCGGGTCATACATCGTGCCTCCCATTTCTAGGGAATCCAGGTCATATACTGTGCCTTCCATGCCCCAACGACCATCCACTTGGATGTCCCAGACTCTTGGTCCCTTGGCCAAGTTATAATCATGGATGCTCACATGCCTAACGACCTCCTAGTCGGGTCCTAGACTTTTGGTCCCTTGGCCAAGTTATAAGCGTGTTTGCTAACGCGCCTAATGACCTCCCGGTCGGGCACTCTTAGTCTCTTGGCCAAGTTATAAACATGGATAGCTCACGCACCCACTCTGCTCGGCACCACACTGATATCGCCGCCCTGTTCGGCGCTACTCCTATCGCCTCTCTGTCTGGCGCTACTCACATCGCCGATCTGTCCGGCGCTATTCACATCGCCATCCTGTCTGGCGCTACTAACATCGCTGCTCTGTCCGACATTACTCATATAGCCATTGTCTGGTGCTACTCATATCGCTGTCCTGTCCAGCGCTACTTATATCGCCGCTCTGTCCTCCATTACTTATATTTCTGCTCTATCAAGGGCTACTCATATTGTTGCTCTGTTCGCCGCTCTGTCCAGCGCTACTCACATCGCCTCCCTATCCAGCGCTACTCACATCGCCGCCTTGTCCGACATTACTCATATCGCCGCCCTGTCTGGCGTTACTCACATCGCCACCCTGTCTAGTGCTACTCACATCACTACCCTGTCTAGAGCTACTCACATCGCCACTTTGTCCAGCATTACTCATATCGCCGCTCTATTCGGCATTACTCATATTGTCGTCCTGTCCAACGCTACTCACATCGCCGCCCTGTTTGACACTACTCATATCGTAGCCCCTATCCGGCGCTACTCATATTGTTACTTTGTCCGGCACTACTCACATCGCCACCCTATTCGGTGCTACTCACATTGTCACTCTGTCTGACATTACCCATATTGCAACTCTAACCGACATTACTCATATCATCACCCTGTCCGACGCTACTCACATTGCTGCTTTGTTCAGCACTACTCCTATTGCTGCCCTGTTCGGCACTACTCACATCACCGCGCTATTCGACACTACTCATATCGTCGCCCTATCCGGCGCTACTCATATTGCCGCTCTATCTGGCATTACTCATATTGCCGCCCCGTCCGGCATGTATACTCCCAGCAAATGCTAACCGGCTAAAATTCAAAACAAGTGGCCAAGACTCAAGTCCAATTGGGAGCAAATCTCGATCGGCAAAAGTCAGTCAACTTTAATCTACAAAAGCGGGTCAGGAAAGACCAACCAAGTCTCGTCCAAGCTTAATCCAGCCAGTTGGAGCAATTTGGCTAAACAATAGGCTATCTAGTCAGTCGGACTAGTGCCTCCTTCGACTATACTTGAAGGGGAGGTTTGTGATACCACGTATTGTGTGTGTTCCCAAGGTTAGTACGAGGTCAATGGACGAGATGGCGTGGTAGTCAAAGGAACATGTGGCTAAGCCGATCGACCCCAGTGCCGGTCAGGTCCCCTAAGTAGCCCCTCAAACTCGGCTCAGGGTCCAACTCCTTACACCAGATCGGCTTAGCGTTGGTCAGACCCTCTAGCACCCCACTCGCACATACTTTATGGTCATAAGCGCTCGGCACCCATCCGACCGGCTCAAGGCCGGTCGGATCCTCTAATGCCTATTCCCAGTCACAACCCACAATGTACTCCCGGACGGTCCCGACACTGGCCGGACCACTTCGGGACTCAGCTCCCCGCTCATAATTACAGCTCCCCATGCAAACCCGATCGACCCTGATGCCGACTGATTCACCTTTGGGAGACAACACTATTAGAGAATCACAACCGTTTGTCAGAGAATAACTGTCTGCACCAGAGAATATTCTACCATTTTGATATATGGAAGTTTCCTTTGGCCTACGGGAAGCCTTCCTGCAGCTCGTGTACCCGACATTCTCTCACACGAATATTCCTTATCACCTAGTTACAACTTAGACCCTGAGAGATAGTATAACAAGGTATGTGCACATACGCATAAAGGACATTTTGGGCGAGCACTACTGTTCTTTTTTTCTTTTCTGTGTTTTGTATTCGAGAACGATTTCTGACTTGAGCGTTTGAGTACCTAAACCAAGGACTTTTTCCCTTGTTCTGGATTTTAACACTCACGTAGACTTGTCTGAGTATGTATAGGCTCTAGGGTACTACTTTCCACTGACTCTCTGTGACGGCGTACGACGATCCTTATTTTTCTAGCTCATATTCTAGTCTCAACTGTAAAGTCCTCTCTCCATTAAAGTCCTCACCCTCGTCACGGGCTCTTCTATCCTAGGTCAAGATAAGTGATATATTTATCTCAGAAGATTGAATTATGCTATAATCATCATGTTTATAGTGTACCTTGTAAATACATCTACATCAACTTAGCAAATAATAAATTTAATATCTAATTTCTTTTATAACTGAGCCATATAGTTAAAAATGAATTCATAGAGCAACAATTAAAATCTCAGGGAGCGTTTGATTTACATATTTTTTATTTTTATTTTCTAAAAAATAATTATTTTTTAGAAAATAAAAAATGATAATTTATCATTCTCTATTTTTTAAAAAAATACTATATCTTTTTCTAGAAAATAAATATGAAAAATACAAACCAAACACTATTTTTCAAAAAATGCGCGTTTTCTTTCAGAAAATGAAAATAGAAAACACGCCAACCAAACACCTTAATGTCTCAAGATTTAAATAATAGCATAAAACTATTTAATAGATAGGATAACATTATTGAATTTTATTGAATTTTACAATAAGATAACCTTCTCAAACCTGTACTCTTAACGTGTTGCAAAACACCTCGACCGATTTAAAGAGGTTAGGATGTCTAAACATAGGAGTCTAAATCATCCTTATTAATTACCTAATATAACTTATTATTATCTAAAACAATGCCATAAAATACATGAAGTGGTGCAGTTTGTCTCAGTGCATACGATTTTGAAACTAAGAAATGCATGATTTGCAAACTCAAGCATGAATAATATTTTTAAATACTGAACACAGATTTCCAGCGAGTACAATAGTTCTCAGAAAATAATTGCATGAAGTTATGATCCTGAAGATCCTCATACATATACCCAAAGCATATTAAACAGATTTCCAATTAAAATTAACAGGAATAGGGTAAAACTGTTGAGTTTGTAAGTCATAGAGGCACTTGAAGTGCCTATTCCCAGAAATACACCTCATGAGCTATAACAACTTATTTCTTCTTTCTCATCGTCATCGTCATCTTCTCCCTGAGTGATGTGAATCTTAGTGTATCCCTTTGCTAGGCTGGTGGCCACCAAGCAGAACATTCTTAAACCGGCCAACAGGTCTCAGCATCCTGCTCATCTTCTGTTAAAGGTGATTTAAAATTTTAGTTTGTGACAGAAAAAGAAGCTACAGAATAGATTCATTGATTGGAATTCAGTAACACATGGAATCTCAAGCAATGATATCCCTCATCTGACAAAGAACTCGAGGAAATAATAATACTAAAAAAAGAGATAGATGAATTTCTTAAAACATTGTACTAGTATTGTGAAGCCTATCGTGCAAACATGAGAATGGAATGTAACATATTATCGTGTAAACATGAAAATAGACTGTCACATAATTGCATCAGTAATATAACTGACAAGTGCAACCTGCATTGACAAGATCAGAAGTGAACCCCTTAGGAGATATTTTTGTCAAAAGATAATGCCTCCTGATTGCAACATAGGTTACATTCACATCCTAGAATTAGATGTGAGTTAGTCCCCCAGTGTCATTCTGGTGAACTAGATAAGTATTGTACCAATAAGGATGCAAGTCAAGGCAGCAATGACTGAAGACGGCTTCATGTTCAATGAAATACAAGACAGGATTGGGAGCAACAGCCAACTCTAAGCACTTTCACATAAATGAGTGAGCTTATTTACACGAGAGAGATTGGGAAATGAATAGGTATTAGCATCCATTATAGTTATACTGATAGTAATCCCTTGCTTAATTATGAAGTAACACTTAAAAGAAAAAAAAAAAAAAAAAAACTTTCACAGAGCGATCTAAATATTGATCCAAAATGGTTTTAATTCATTTCAAGGAAAAACAAATAAATGGTACTAGCTAATAAAGAAACAACTTAATGATCATTCTTGGACATGAATAATCATGAACCTGTAAGGTATTTTGTATTATCGCATCTTTACCATGTTTTTTCCAACTGAACAATGATATCATTGAGTACTGGTTTGCCATGCCCACCTCAAGGATAATATTGAGTATTAGAAAACATTTCTTATACATATGTCATCCAAAATAATGCATCAAAGCCTGAAACAATATAGCCTCTATATGTCCTAGATGAAACTTATCCCTCCCTTGTGTCATGCACAAGACTATATCAGTAGTTATAACTTATATAATTTCAAGACAGTCCAATCTCACTCCAATAATAATGTTGCTCAGATCCATGGTGACAGCACTATTAATCATATTTTTCGAAATTCTTCCAGGCAAGACTAACAATAGAGTGACAATTTTAAAAGCACGTACATAGATGATGATGATCATTGTCATGATTATAACTATAACAACAATAAGAAGAATAATACACAGTGATGTGCAATATAAGGAGACAGAAGAGATGAGTACAATTTTTTTTTTAAGATGCAAAGGATAATAAATATGATTTAAATGATAAAATAATTAAATGGGTCGGTCCATAGATCTCAGTTTGCCTCTTCTTGGGACTATTTCAAACCAGGTGACCGCGTGTTGCGGGTTATTGCTAAGAATGGTGGGGAGTAAGTAGTCTCAATACCACTAGAGCATGTCCAATGAACTTTGGGGAAAATGGAGTGCACATGGTCATGGTTCAAAGTATCATTCCATTAGCAGGCCAAATGATAGTGCACAATGGTGATGGTTCAAAATAATCGTCCATGTCAATTGCCACAATAAAAATTCATTTTTAATGTGTCAATATCATTGTGGCTCTGCTAGAGGATCGATACATAGGACAAGTTAAACCGGCTTTCCTCTGCTAAGATGAGGCACAACAAAGCCTTCCCGAGGTGGGCCATGAGCCTTCCTCTACAAAGACAAGGCCAATCATAAGCTTCCTCCACAAAGATGAGATGCAACAAACCTTTCAATAGGTGTGGGAAAGGTCTCAAGGGTTCCAACCAATCAGGTACTCCTCCCCACTCTTTTCATCCTTCAAGGCTCAATACAAGGACCAACACTAGGACCTACATGCCATTGGCACATCTTGCTCTAACCAAGGAATGAGAACATCTTGAAACAAGATTTTAAACCTTGACAATAGTTGACTATTGTTCTGGAATTATAGTCCCCTAGTAGTGATCAAGAGCAATGCACAAGCAGATCGACAAGGATAATTACATGGTTATTGGAGAAGCACAAGGATCAAGGACTACAGCAAATTCACTCAACCACAAGTGAAAAGGAGGAAGGAATTCCAGATAAAGAAATTGAAGGGGTTGCCAGCACATAGAGAGAGAGAGAGAGAGAGAGAGAGAGTGAGAGAGAGAGACGATGCAGGACAACACTACCTAGGAGAATGGATTAGAGAGGGTAGTAGAGATTATGATCAACAGGGGTTGGCAAAATGATCATAAATGGTGGGGGACATGGTGTATGTGCAGTAGGCAAGGGTGGAGATTGTTAATAGCAGTGGACGCAAGATCTGTGAGGGAGAATAAAAATGAGGGTGTTTGCTAAAGGGTAAAACGTACAGATGAGGGATAAGGTGTTTACTAAATGCAATTAGGGGAAAGTGTTTCTGCTGTAAATTGATATGACATTGGCAATAGCCTCACTTCAACCTTCTCAAGCTAAGAGGAGTGGGTGAATGCCATTGCCTTACCAAAGTTGTTGACAAGTGGAAGAGGATGCCAACACCACCATGCTCAAGCATCGAGGAAGATGACAACACAACGATTCGGAAGTATTCATGTGGTCAATAGATAATGAAGAGGTGGAAGAGGCAAGCATAGGAGAGCTGTAATTGCAAGATAAAGGTGGCAACATGAGCAAGATAAGAAGATACACTACGAACATCATATATATATATAAATTTTTAGCACTGTATATATACACTGATATATAGATACATGGACCAAGATTTAAAATTTCGACCCATGTCGAAGTTTCAGTTCGGGACCAAAATAATACAATTTTGATACCGTATCGTGCCATGTCGTGCCAATCCTGATTTTTTTAAAAAATTTTTAATATAAGTGTATATTAATTAAAAATTAATTTTATTAATATTTGATTATTAAATATGCTCACTATTGATGTTATATTTTGATATGTTAAATTCATATTCAATATTTTCTTATAAAATAATGTCTATTAAATTTTTATAAAATTATTTTAAGAAAAGTAATTCTTAAAATTCAAAAATAAATCTAAAATTATAAAATTATTTGAAAGCTCAAAGCTAATTAGAAAATTACATGAAGGTCTTAAATTATTTTTTGAATGTATTTGTAAATTTTTAATATTTTAAAGTTTATTTGAAATGTCTAAGAATTATATATATTTTTTTAAAATATTATTTTAAATTCACATTCAATTTTCAACATATATTGAAAATTTTAAATTATTTAAAAAATATTTTATTAATTTTTAAAATTATTTAAAAATTTAAAATAATTCTTAATATTTTATAACTATTATTAATAATATGCTATTTTTATAACTATTATATATAATTAACCATTATATAATAATTAATAATTTATTTATAATAAAAATAAATCTATTTAAAAAAAAAATTAACCTTGAAAAAAATCGTGGCAACAATTACGAGTGTCGCAACCTCGCGGAGGCCATCGCGGCAGCACCCTCTGAGTCCTAAGGGTCACAACACCCTCCACCACCTCGTGATGGCATCGCGGTGCCAGTCCCATGGCAAAACGATAAATATTGTCTTTTTCGAGTGGCATGGGGTAACACTACAAACCATGACACGAACACATGTATGCACACAAATTGCTTATATGTGGCATGTGCTATAATGGTACCTACGATATCGAACAATACCGAATGAGATTCATATTACCCCATCTACTATTAGACAATATCAATGAAAATATCATATTTAAGCATACTCGTGAAATTGGATTTAGGAATGGAGACTCCAATCAATAAGCATTGGCACGGAGAAATGTCGAGTCTTAGGAGTTACAACCTCAAAAGATTTTTGAGTTTAAAGTTTATATAATAAAATTTATAAGTAACTACAGTTTTATTTGAAAATTTACATTATAAAATTTATAATATCATCAATTAATTGATTAAAAACTTCATAATCAAGGTTATTAATATAAGTTATATAATTTATGTAATACACTATTAATTCTATAAATTAATTACTTGTCTTAAGTAATTACAGTAGTGATTAGTTAATCATAATCACTAATTAATTAATTAATTCAGTATTTTAATAAATATTTATTAATTAATTTTTGTATTAATTGATTTTAAGTTGTTTAACAAATACTTTCTTTGATTAATAAATACCATATTAATTAATTATTGTATTAACCGATTTTAAGATGATTACAATTATAATCAACATTGTTTACTATGGAATATTACTTTCTTTACTGTAGTTTATCTTCCAAACTAGTAAAATTATTAGCATGTTTACCTAATGTGTGTGTGAGGTGTGATAGGTTATTTCAGACAACAACAGATGCTAATCCAAATTTCAAATGGATTGCTACAAAATTTGTACTATTCCTATCAAAGATTGAAACTCTAACAAGGCTCAAAATTTTACACCATGTGCCCCGCATATGCATATGCACTATGTTGTGAGTCAACTACATACCACCTATATACACATTTTAAAACCTTAGTGGTGTTTATGGCAACAAGGTAGTTAGTTTTCATCATAATGCATTTTCACAATGGAACCAAGCATACCTCATCAGTGATGGTAAACTTCCATTTATCCTGTTGCCATCGTCTCCCAAGAACTATAATGCCAACAACAGCAGCAGCGACAACAACAGACCAAAATGTATTAGCTTCCTTTGCCTGGCGATACACAGATGCTACATGTGCCTTCCACCATGCTTGGGAAGGTAGCTCAGGTCCATCAGAGTCATCTTCATCGTCTATTTTGTTCTCTTCAAAAGAGTCTGTATTCACATCTAAAGATTCACTAGTCTCAATTTTGGTGACACTTCTCTGCATTTCAGAATGACTAGCAACAGAATCAGGATCAGCGAGTATAAACTGCTCCAATCCAACCAATGCAGACCTTTGAGATCCCTTAACCTCTTCAAATCCCATTTCATGCACTGAAACTTTACTCCCCTCATCCAAAAACTCAACTCCATGTAGGTCATCTTTTGATTCAGTTTGCAACTGATCCTTGTCATCATCAGCATCAACCATTTCAGGGCTTCCAATATTTTCCCCTGGGCCACCAGAGATCTCATTTGTATCCGGTTGTATTGGGAGATTCTCATGTTCACTGGGTGGAAAAATAAAGTGGCCAGACATGAATAATGCAGCAGTAGATGACTCAGGTTTACTTAAGCTCTCGTTCTCCATCACTTTACTTTCATCAGAAGGGTCAACCTCCTGTGGACTAGGTGCAGCAGCATAAGCCGATGCTGTGAGGGATACAACTTCCCAGTCAGCTCCACGAGAAGTACCCTCTCCTACCTTCTCATCATCCGCCATTCCAAAACCAAATATTCACTTGAAATTCTGAAAAATATTATTTGAGTTGAAGACAGTTGACATAATCTACCCAAATGAAATCAGACAGAGCACCACAGTGAGAAAGACTTTACAATAAGGTCAAGATGAGAATGATATTTAATTTGTAAACCTATTCAAATGAAGCTAAACAGAGAATGAAAACAACATAAAGAAACACTTTATGGCAAGATCAAAATCAAAATGAGATTTTAATTGTTAATCCTGCACAGACGACAGAAAACCAAATAAGAAGTGAGCAACCGTTTTTCTTCCATTCAATTAGGTTTCTTTACATAAAAAGGATTCAATTTGATTCCTCGATATTTAATTGAGCAATCATGATCCAAAATCTGAAGATGGTTTTTTCCTGAAATACATAACCTCGTAATTAATGCTATGTACGGATCTCCAATCACGTTTACTTCGTCTTTGTAACATACAAATTATTCCCATGGCAGAAACAAAAATAGCAACAAATAAGAAAAACCTAATTCCCTAACTACTCTAGATCCCAAAAAGCAATCTTCAACCGTCGTCAATGAAAAATCCACAAAGAAAATGAATCGAAAAACCAGATCCAACCCATAAGAGCTTCCAGAGATAAATCGAGAAAACGCAAAAGGAAATATATACCTTCAAAAAGGAGATCGTCGGGAAGTAAAATATGAGAGAATCAATGAGATGGAAAAAAAAAAAAAGGGAGAGATTGGCGTTGTGAGAGTTACCGAGACGCAGAAGAAAGGAAAGGATTGGGCACAACCAAAGCCGCTTCGGCCGGTGACGTCTGTGCGATAACCTCTTGAACAAACATCTGACTCGCGTCGCGTTATAGTTTATATTCAAGTACGGGATTAATTCTAAATATGAGGGCTGGACTGAAATTTTCCAACCTAATTAATATTGGACCGTCAGATAGATAGGCAGATAATATGATGATTTTTATTGAATAATTGAAATGAATATTTTTTTGAAATCATAAATAATTTAAAACATTTATAAAATTATTTAATAGTGGTTTTTCTTTAAAATGCATATATTTTATTTAAAAATAATAAATCTAAGCGTTGTTTATATTATATTGTATTATTTTATCTATTTGATTTGATGTTAATAACCAACTATTTAACTTATTATTTTATATTCTTACTTGAAGTTTTAAATTATTTCATGTGTTTATTTTATATTTATATCTCGTAATATTACTTCAAATCTTTTCTGATAACATTTTACTAATATATGAGTGTATCTTATTTTGTAGGGACTCAAATGAGAAATCGACTGAGCTTGGAGAAGTACACCACAGTGAAAATACGGTCTGGCTGTGTCACTTGATAGGACCATGTTCCACTCTGGAAGCTCGTTTGGAATTGGTTGGCACGGCCTAGCCATGGTATCTAGCTAGCACTCCCGTGGTACGAGTCAGCTCAATGGGGCCATATAAAAGCTTCAACTCAGATCTAGGATAGGGGATCGATCCAGTGTCATCTTCTTGCTCCTCTAGAGCTTGAACAATTTGACTCATCGTTGGCCTCGAGATCTCATCATCTTGAATGCACCAGCAAGCAAGTTTACAAGTTATTCAAACTCTTCTGAGTTGGCTTTACCCTCTGGCCTTTGGTCTAGCAAACCTTTGACATTTCCAATTACGAGTTTGATTGTTGCAATTAAAAGCATCCACATCAGTTTCCTTATTCAAAGATTTTGTTCTAAATTTTAGATTAAGTAGCTAAAAAACCTTTGCATCAGCTATCCTATCCATTCCCTACATTTAGATTATATGAATAATAATTCTCTAAATTTAGGAAATGAAACTTTTACCCTAAAAGTAAAATAATATTTTTTTTCAATATCTTTCCTTCCACTCATTTTACAAATATAATAATAAAAAATTAAAAAAAGAGAATAAAATAATAAAATCATGAAAATAATAAAAATTTTAGGGTAGCTGATGTTATATAGTGAAAAGTCATTGTCTAAATTCAGTAAAGTGAATGATTTAATTTACTCTAAATTTTAGATATATGATAGGAAAATTGATGTAGATGCTCTAAGGGGAAGAACTCAAAACTACTTTTCTCTTGTGTACATTAGGTTTCTTTTTCCTGATATGATCTCAAACAACATCATTCCGTAGCTATAAACATCTACTTTTGTAATGATGGGCATACCTGAAATCCATTCAGGCGTGATATATTTCTTGAATGAAAAGGACTTTTTAAATAAGTGCTTTAAGTTTATAGGGGTAGTTAATAAAAATATTAAAGTAATCATTTACTTATTTTTAAAAACTGTCTAACCACCATTAGTTACTAGCTATTTACCATAAGGCAGTAGTGTTCACTTGGTTAGTAAAGTTAAGTAAGTAATCCAGTTAGCTTTACTAAGAAGGATGACTTGATTAATTTGAATTCGTATTTTTTACCCAAATTTTATGTTGATGCATAGACATAAGCATATGAAAATCCAGGCAATATACTGTACATCTCATACAAGCCCCCGCCCAGAGGTCGGGCCAACCTGGGCGATTGCCCAGGGCCCAAAATGTCAAGGGACCCAAAATTTTTGAATTTATATATCTATATATATACATTTATTAAGCTATGATAAAGTCATGTGGATTTCATCCACGATAGTGGTCGAAGCGCTTAGATTGAATCTAGACATCTCAATTCATTCAACGCATTTTTTTTTATAAAAAAAATTAGCTCTAAAGTTAATCCAATCAGATTTTATCTTTAGGGTCTAGGGGTTGGGTTATAGTGTTTAAGCTAAAAAAAAAAATAGGTGCTCATGGGGCATATATTTTTTATTTAGGTCTCAATAATATGCCGCAGCTGAGTATTAAACTCTATATCCTTGATTGAAATTACTAATAAATTTTGAAATTATTTTCGCTATGAAAGAAAAAGAGGATATTAACATAAT
>JBAMIE010000114.1:7891477-7904357 GCA_037177295.1 Kaempferia parviflora
GGTGCCGCTTTTTCTTCTTCTTCCTTCTCCAACCTCTCTCTCTCCCTCTCTCTCTCTCCTTTCGGAGCTCTCTCTCATCTCCTTCTCTCCTCCTCTCCATGTTGAGGAGAACAATAGTCGCCAGGGGATCTTCTTCTTGATCGTAGACGTCGTCGGCAAGCCTCTGCCTCCCTCGTCCTCGGTCAGCCATCTCCGACGTCGGCAACCCTTGTTGCTTCGCCTCGCACATGCCGCCTCCCCTCACACTGGCAGTCTCTTAGCCTCCGGCTACCACCATAGCCGCCTCCGTAGCACCGTTGCCTTCTCCCTCGTAGTTCAAGGACGCCTACAGCTCCCTATCTCTCTCTCCCCACGAACAGCCCCCTGTCGCTGACACCACTGCTAGTGGCCCAACCTCTCGATTCGATCAGCCAGCATTCACTGTCTCCGATCCGCACTGCTGTATGCATCCAAGTCTGATCTGGCCTCCAATCCATCCGGCCTTAAGTCATAGTTGCCTTGTACCCTCTGGTTGTGTTCAGATTTGACATGTTTCCGATCTTCATGCCATGTATTCTGTCCCGACCATTGAGCTGTTATATTTCACCCTGTGTGTCGACATTATATCTCGGCCTATGTGTTGTTGTTATATTCCGACTTGCGTGCTGCTATCTTATTCGAGCTCTGTGCAGCCCGTTGGCTTCGCGTCATCGCCTTCCGTTGCTTGCCGCCCTTCGGTGCCATGTCACCACTCTCAGCTTCACGACAACTCGATCATCATCACGACCAGCTCACCGGAACACTCGAGGGCGCTCCCTTGGGCCAGAGTACATCTTCCCTGCTCACTTCTCATGCATTTCTTACTTTACTATTTAGCCTATTCCTTACATACTTTTGGGGTCCGCCTTGAGCATCGGAGTGCCATGACCGGAGCTACCTGGTCGCTAGTTGTAGGTAGCAAGGACCGAATGCCTTCTGACGATTCGGTCAACCTAGAAGACAACATCACCCCTACCCCCTCCAAGCCAATCCACCTCATCACCCGACCGCTTCCATTTGACTCAGCTTCCGGACGAGATCAATATATTTGTTCAGTTAGTTAACGTTTGTGAACAGTGTCCATGAACATGTTCGTGAACAATATTTGTGAACAATATTCATAAACAACTTTTATAAATAACGTTCGTGATACATATTCATCAATAAAACTTTTATCAACTTACTAAATAAATAAAAAAACTATCAAAATCAACTTACTAAATAAATAAAAAAACTATCAAAATGAATAAATAAATTTATATTATCATGATCAATAACTAATTAAACAAACTTAAAATATAAAAATTTCAAACAATCAAATAAATTTGAAATGAGAGCTCAATAATATCTAAATGAATCTAGCTCAAAGTCAAACTCAAGCTCGTAAAAAAAGAAACCAAGTTAAATTTGAAGAATCATTTTAACGACTTGATTTATTTTAAATTCGACTCGGCTGGATTACAATATCAAACAAATTTAAATACTATAAAACTTGACTGAACTTACTTATTCACCTACTAGAGTATAAAGGGCAATGAGATACTAGGGATATTAAAAATGAATTCAACCCGATGACTTAACCTGAGTTGACACAAAAAAATCAGGTTCAGGTTAATGATTTTCGGGTTTGAGTCCAGTTTGAGTTGGAGGGTTTCGGGTTGGATTCGGGTCAGGTTCTGGTTGATCCGAATTTAGAGGTTAGTTCATTTTTTTGAGTTAAATCAAACTTTATTTTGTAAATTAAGATGTTTTTATATATATTAATATTAATGTTAGTACGATAGTTATGTAATATTGAGATAAAAGTAAAAATTATTAAAAAATAGTAAAAAAAATATTTTAAATCGAATTATACGGATGAATTTGAGTTAACCGAATTCAGATGGAAAGATTTCAAATTGAATTTGAATTCAGACCGAATTTAATTTTAGAATTAATTTTTTTTTAATCTGATCCATTGGAATTGACATCCTATACCGATCCACATCAACACATAATTCCGGACTCGTCCGTCTCGGAAGTTAAAATCCAAGTTTTGCGATCGGCCGGGAAATGTACCACAATAATAACAATAATAATAAATTATATAATAATAAAATAAATAAATAAATAAACCACGTCTCTATTTTACAGTGGCGCTCCGCTGTGTTCTTAGAATACTCTATTCACCAAGACTGAGCGCACGAAGTGGAGGCATCCATCCATGTGATAGCGCGTCGGCGACCTCAGGAACCCAACCAAGACGTAAGCTTCCTCCATCCGAATCCCTTCCTTCTTCCTCCTGCTCAATCTTGGGGCTTGATTTTTCCTAGGGTAGGTTCGTTGTCGATCCCCCAATGGCCGCTCAGTCGCCTTCCTTTTGAATCTCTAACTTACATCCCTGCTTTCCTTTCCTCCCTTTGGTGCACCAAGGAGAGCGATCGGGTAAGCTATCAGTTTAATAAAGTTTTTGTTGTTGTTTTTTTTTCCCCTTAGTCCTGGAATGGTTCTTGTTGCAGTTTGATTCATTTGTTTTATTGACTTTTGTTAGAACCCTTTAGGATCTGGTGGCACTAGGTTGTGTTTGTTCTACTTAAAACATCTTCTTTTGCCCTATCAATCTTAAAGTTTGGAATTTTACTTTATTTAACCTCTTTTCAGAGAGTCCAGTTCGTAGAGTGTAGGCTTGAGTGCTGATCTTGAAGCTGTTTGGGTTTGAATCTATTGATAGAAAGTTTATATGTTCTGGATTATGTTGACTTTCTATGCTATCTGTTATTGAATGACTGATTGCTTCCTCTGGATTTGATGAACAAAATACCTTTCTAAGCCATATATATGCGCATTAGATTCTAGAATTTCTTTTCTTTTCTATAGATATCTGACAAGATCTTGAAGATTTTCTTCATGATTAATATGCAAGAAGACACAAGAGGTCCTTGACTCCCTAACTCTGGAAACTATAAAGCTTCCAGCTTATTTTTGGCAAATTTCGGCTCAGGAATTGCCTGTTATAATAAACTTTGTGCTAGTAGGTTATTTTAGTTGTGGTTTTATTCTTTTGCTAGTGGTTTCCATTTCTTAACTCTCATGAAAATACTTTTTGTTTTGCCTTTTAACTATTTTGCTTCTACTGTTGGAAACTGACTTTCAACCATGTTATCAAAGTTCGTAAAAATATATTATAAAATTGATACTATTTCCACGTTAAAAGTTTCAGTACTGTTGGAGTACTCGACACTTTATTTGTTTCTGTGGAAAATTAGATTCTCCTATCACATGTAATAACAGTTCATCGCAGGCTATGCAGCCTCATAATGCAAATTTAAGTTGTGTACTGATTTGTTGATTCAATAATATGGTTCCTTCTTTTACCCACTAGCTAAAAAATTGCACACTTCACTTTTTATATAGTCCCATCATAAATTTAATCCTTATAATTTCAGAATACCAGTTTATTTGTGTTAATAAGTTTCCATGTTTCTTAGTGATGCAGTCTTGATGCATTAATTGGTACCGTTGCTCTCTTATGAAAATGGATATATGGAGCTTCAACAAGAAAGCTCCAGTGTCGGGGCATTGTTTGCAACAAACCTCAGGAATCCATCATCTTCTTCTTCAGCATTTGTCTCTGCCAATCAGTCTCCTTTCTTCTCCCCTCGGTCACCATCAACACATGCATCTGGACCTATAAAAAATGACAATGTAGTCAGCCCAAATGATGTTATTGCAAGTGTTGATCAATTTGGATCCCTAACTGGACTATTACAACCAATTTCTAATATTCATTTTCTTGCTTCCAATCGTTCTCCTTCTCCAGGTTGTTGTTCTTCCAGTAATTTTGAAACCCCAGCAACCTTTTACAACAGCAACCTAAGTCTAGTATCTTCCTTTAATGGCTTTTGCAATGCCAGTTCATCAAATAATAGCCAGGGAATTGAAAATTGTTACTTGGGCCATGGAGCAAAGCATAAGAGGCCAGGAAAAAACCAAGGGAAGTTTTCAGGTTCTCGGCCTTCACCTTCTGTTTCTTCAACTAATAAGTATAGGAATTGTGATGTGTACATTGGATTTCATGGAAGGAAGCCTTCTTTATTGAGGTACGTTCATTGGCTTCGAGCAGAGCTAGAAATTCAGGGGATCAGTTGCTTCACATCTGACAGAGCCCGATGTAGGAATACTCGTAGCCATGATGCAGTTGAGAAAATGATGAATGCTTCTACCTATGGAGTCATGATACTCACAAAGAAGTCATTTGGCAACCCTTATAGCATAGAGGAGCTTAGGTATTTCCTGAGCAAGAAAAATCTGATTCCAATTTACTTTGATTTGAGTGCTGCTGATTGTCTTGCTAGAGATATAATCGAAAAGAGGGGTGAATTGTGGGAGAAATATGGTGGTGAGTTGTGGATGCTCTATGGTGGCTTGGAGAGAGAATGGAAAGAAGCTATTGATGGACTTTCGAGATTGTTAGATTGGCAGTTGGAAGCATTTGATGGTAACTGGAGATATTGCATAATGCAAACAGTGGTTTTTCTAGCTACAAGATTAGGTAGGAGAAGTGTGATTGATAGAATTAACAGATGGAGGGAAAGAGTGGAAAAGGAAGAATTCCTGTTTCCTCGAAATGAAGATTTTGTTGGGAGGCAAAAGGAGCTCTCAGAGTTGGAGCTTATTTTGTTTGGTGATGTTACTGGAGATGGGGAAAGAGAGTACTTTGAACTCAAGACTCGGCATAAGAGAAGATCGTTGTTAATTGGGAAAGCTGACAAGCATCATGAAAAAGAACACTCAAAAGATCTACAATCAGAGAGTAGTAGCAAAGGAAAAGAGCCAGTTCTGTGGAAGGAATCTGAGTATGAAATAGAGATGCAAAGGTTGGGAAGTCCACTAAAGCAATATCGTCCTTTGAGGCGAAAGAATGGGAGCAGACATGCTAGGAAGAGAAACCCCCCCAAGATATTATATGGCAAGGGTATTGCCTGTGTCTCTGGAGACTCTGGAATTGGCAAGACAGAATTAACCTTGGAGTATGCTTACAGGTTCTCTCAAAGATACAAAATGGTATTGTGGGTTGGAGGGGAAGCTAGATATATTCGCCAAAATTATTTGGCTCTGCGGAATCTTTTGGATGTTGACATTAGCAATGAAAACCATTCTCTTAAAAAGGGAAGAGCGAAGTGCTTCGAAGAGCAGGAAGAGGAAGCTATTGCAAGTACTAGAAAAGAACTAATGCGTGACATTCCGTTCTTACTTATAATAGACAATTTGGAGAATGAGAAGGACTGGTGGGACCAAATGGATATCATGGATCTGTTACCACGATTTGGTGGGGAAACACATGTGATAATAACCACAAGAATTCCACGGCTGATGAACTTGGATCCGTTGAAACTTTCTTACTTATCTGGTGCAGAAGCATTGACTTTGATGAAAGGAAGTATAAAGGATTATCCTATAGTGGAGATTGATGCTCTCAAGGTCATTGAGGAGAAGCTTGGCAGGCTTACCCTTGGTCTTTCTATAGTAGGTGCCATTCTTTCTGAGCTTCCTATCACTCCAAGTAGACTTCTTGATACTATAAATAGAATGCCTATGAGAGATTTATCATGGACTGACAAAGAGACAATTACATTCAGTAAAAAAGCAGCTCTTGTTCAACTTCTAGATGTTTGTCTTTCAATCTTTGATCATGCAGATGGACCAAGAAGTTTGGCAACTAGAATGGTTCAGGTAAGTGGTTGGTTTGCTCCTTCTGCAATTCCAATCTCTCTCTTAGCTTTTGCCGCCCACAAGGTTTCAGAGAAATATGATAGTTCTTCACCTTGGAAGAAGTGCTGGCATGCCTGGACCTGTAGCCTAACTGTTTCTCATAGCAAGAGATCTGAAGCTGAGGCATCTTCTATGTTAATCAGATTTGGATTTGCAAGAAGTAGCAACAAACCTGATTGTGTCTTTGTGCCTGAGCTTATCAAGTTGTATGCTCGTAAAAGAGGAGACATTCGATTTGCTCATGCCATGGTTCAAGCAATTTACCTTAGAGGTTCCATCTCTCTGTTTCCTGAACATATGTGGGCAGCTTGTTTCTTGCTTTTTGGATTTGCATCAGATCCCATCATGGTGAAACTCCGACCATCTGAGTTGCTTTATTTCGTGAAACGGGTGGTTCTACCACTTGCAATAAATATGCTTGTAAATTTGTCACAGTGCAACGCCGCATTAGATCTCCTCAGACTCTGTACTGATGTCTTAGAAGTTTCTGCAGAATCTCTCATTTCTCGAAATGAGAAGTGGATTGAAAGATCTTTCTGCTGTGTCAGACAAGTTCAATCGAACTCCCAGAACACATATCTATGGCAGGAATTATCACTTCTGAGAGCAACTGTGTTAGAGACCAGAGCAAAACTAATGCTTAGAGGGGGACAATATGACAAAGGAGATGATCTCATCCGGGAAGCTATATTTATTAGGACTTCAATATGTGGTGAACATCATCCAGACACCGTATCTGCACGTGAGACACTAAGTAAAGTTACAAGACTTCTTACAAATGTCCAAGTTAGTTAATTTTATCATTTATTTTGAAGTTTGCTATACATTCTTTCATGTGGATTCATATTAGAATCACACAAATGTCTCAGTTCAAAATAACAAGTAAATTGGCCATATTTACATTACTTGTCTAATTTCTCCCTTTTCATTTCCATCTTTAGACTCGGCCCTTGTGAACACACTGCCCCCGTATATGAGATAGATCCAAGTGGTAACACTTTGTGGACTATTTTATTTATCAGGATCTTGTTCTGAACTAGTCCATTAGTCAGGTGAATGTTACTTTTTTGTTTAGATTTAAAACTGGCAGATGAACAAGGGTTATATATCTATACTACTTCAGCTTTGGTTCAACAAAATCTTGGTCATAGGAAATGCATGAATAAAATGTTCCTTCAAAATGCTGGAATCATCCAGCTTTCCCTTTGCAACATAACAGTGTTTTTGAAATTGTAACTGCCACAGATACTCCTTCTTGGACTAAATGTGAAACACTTGTTATAGATTCCTTCAATTGCTAATGAAGGGTAATTATGATGGCTCATTTCAATATTTGGAGACTCAGTGGAGTTTTCTCCATTAACTGCATGAAAAAAAAGCTGCTATAGATATTCATATGAGAAATGTATTCAAAGTTATCCTCAATGCCTTGCCCCTCAATGTCTTGTGATCTCTGAATCAAAGAACTTTCTTTTCTTCTTTAGCATTATCTTAGTTAATCCTCATGGCGAGTTTGGTACTATTGTTTATTTATCAATTCTCATAAAATAACAAGTTCTTTCATTTATTTCCAAAATGAATTTGAAATAAATTCTAATGAAATCACTCTTTTCTTATTGTTCTTAGCTATTTTTGCTTACTTCTGAGGAATACCTATTTATTTTATATTCTAATCTTCCTAATGATATAGATGGGTTGAAGGGATAGAGTTGGTCAAGCAAGGTTGTTAGACAATGATTGTGAGAAGAATTAGGTGAACTAGACAAGATGAGTTGGCCAAGTTGATCAGGCGCACGTACCAGTGAATCCATTGAGTTGAGTGAAGTGCAGAGATTAGACGAGCAAGACAAATTGGACACATGGATGGGGCTAGGTGGTACTAACAAGTTTGTTATACCTAATAAAAAAAGTTTTCACACCTTCATGAGCAAGTGAGTGGATGCCACTCGCGAAGAGGCATTATGTTGCCCCAATCGACAAGTAAGCAAGTGGGTTTAAGCCATTCTTGCAGCCTTTTTCTCTCAATACATGGACACCCCACCCGCACCCACCCAAATCTTCCCCTTTCCTCTTTTCTTAGCATCAAGTGTCCCCCTTAATAGATCAACCAACAACCTCTACTAATCGCACTAACTATTAGGATTGATGCAAGTAGAGGGAGGTGAATGGATGTAACCTAAAATATTTTTTTTTCTCTTCAAAATGCAAGACTTAAATTGATTTGCTAACAATTAATATCAAAGATATGCAATGGAAATAATAAAGAAAGACGATCAATGCTAACAAAACTTTTTTACGTGGTTTGGATGCTAGGTTCTATTTTGTGGTTTATGACTCTTAAGTTGAGTCACCTCTCATAAGTTTCTTAAATCCTAAACCCTAAGCCCTTCCAACCCTTTGAGGCGACTAAAGTTTTTTTCCCTCCTAGTTCTCCTTCCAAAAGGTGGAGAGGCTTTGTACAGAAATTTTACTTTTCTTTTTTTTTATACAGATGATACCAAATTGATCCACAAAAGAGAATAACAATAGAAAATAAGCTAAATGAACCATTTTAGAGAAACCTCTCCTTCAGAGTTGTCTAGCACTAAGAATGAAGAGAATGCAGGTGGATAGGTTATGGTTTATATGGTTTCAATTCACCTCACTTTTTTTTATTAAAATTATTTATAGTCATAGTTCATAAGATTTTAGTTAACTGATGCGACTCAAATTTGCATGTTTGTCTACTGATATATTGATTTTGAAAACTTATTCACAGTTACTATTTCTTCTCTAATCGATACAAGGTTCTTCCAGTTGATTCAATCTTCATCAGTCGATTCACACCAGTATGACTCAACTCAACTGGATGATTATTGACTTTTTCATTCAATGATTGTGTCTTCAGTGGGCTCACATTGTTCTTTAGTCGATTCCAACCTCTGTCGTTGACTTATCTAGATAATCTTTTGACCTTTTCTATTGACAATTATATTTTCAGTTGATTAAATCTTTGGTTAGTCGACTAACTTGGATAAACTCATAACCTTTTTTTTTTTCTATTGACATGACTACAACCTACTTGGTTCATCCTAGCCGAGTCAAATCCTATTGCCACAAACCTTATCCTATGAAGAACTAGCTTTCAATCAACTCACTATCATTCCGATCAATTCAACTCAATCAAACACAAACTCTGTTGACTAAGTAGTTGACTTATACAACTTTAGTCAACTAAATTATAGTTCAATTGACTCAAACATAATGGAAGGTTTATGTTTTTAAGCAAACCGTCTACAATTAATTTTTGAGTCAACTTGACTATTTAGTTGATTAAGAAATTCTTTAGTCAACTAAATCTGCTTAACTTTGAGTAACACTTGTTCCTTAATCGAATACACATCTAAGAAGAAAATTCTTTTCAAAATGACATTTTGTCATACACACATCTTACACGTCGACTGATGAGATGCTAAGTCTTAGGAGGGAGGGAGAGGGAGATTATAGCACCCTAGTTTTGTTTCACATGATGAGTTGTGGGTGAATAGATTAATAATCTTAGCTAAGTTGTGTCATGATAGAGCCTCCTTCCAATGTGTAGGAATAAATACTCCAATGGGGCAATTTCATGGCATGAGCCTTATTCTAGTCAACAAGTTGTGCTCCAAAAACACTAAATACACTAGATTACACTCGAAACACATACATATCCGACATTGTTAGTGTAATCGTGCCTTACGTGGTCATGTTCGAAAAATATGTTTGAAAAAGGATTTAAGATTCCTTGTATTATTGATGTATGCATGAAGTTATACAATGATTTGACAGGATGCAAAGAGTTTGCAGAGCTTGTGACTCAACGAGGTTGATTTGTGTTGCTCAATGACTTAGAAGTTTGCTGAAGATTGGAGAAGGAACGTATAGGACATTGAAGGACCACAAGATAAGGAGCATTGAGATGTGTTGGTGAAGTTCATGGAGCTTGACTTGGCTAACCAAGTTGGTGTTGGTTTAAAAGCTTAGAGATTTGCTGGAGATCAAGAAGAATGGTTTAAGAACATCTAAGGAACCACTAGATGAGAAACATTGAGTTGGGAGCTTTGGCAACATTTGCAAGAGGTGGAGTACATAATTAAACAAGCGGAGGATGACACATGGAGTGAGTCGAAAAAGGAGATGGTGCGATGGTTAAGGCATGAGAGGTTGCCACATGAGGTCTTAAGGTGAAAACTAGGCACATCCGAGCATATACCTCCTCATGCCTTGATCATTTGTACTAATGGCTAGTAATCACCCGTGATTTACCTCCTCCGTATTGGTTAGGGACGGGTTAGCGGGGGCGCTAGGACGAGCAAATCGCCTTTTACCACATGGAGTGAGTCGAAAGGGCTACAACTGTCAAATGGCTTACATAAAGTTGCAGGCCAGTTAACTAGGAAAAGGTTGAATCAGCTAAAGTATCTGCAAATAGAATAGTTGACTGGAATCAAGTTGAGTCGGCTAAAGGACTTATTGTCAAGCTAAGCTTATGTGATTACGAAATAATTGACTAGAAAAAGGTCGAGTTAACTGAAGTGTTGCAAAAATAATAGATTGAAGCTTGTTGGAGAGCAACTTAGATGCTATAAATAAAGTGATAAGAGGAGCTTGTCAAGGTTAGGGTGGCAAATTATGCTTAATTTCATATATGTTGTTGCTCTCATTGTTGTATTTCTAGCCTTAGTTTTGTTAATTGTCTTACAAGCTTGTATTGTTTTTCCTTATTATAAAAATGACTTGAACGAAGTTTCTTTAGCTTTTGGAAGGAGAAAGAAAGTAGAATTTATTGGGCGACTTGCCTTAAAGAGTCAATAAGTGGTGGAGTAAAAGGGAGTTCCATATTAAATTCTTCGTGTTAGCACTTGTTTGTATTTTTTTATTATTATTTTTTTTTTTTTTTTGAGAATTTAGATATCCAATTTTTTAACTAACTAATTTTTTAAGATGATTGATCTAGTTCTATGGAAGTTTTCTACTAGTCATTAAGGTAAATTGAGAAGCGTTTACGGAGGCCTATCTAAGTGGTTTACGTTCTTAAGTTTGTCGCAACCAAGGCTTTCCACCTGTCTAGAATACACTAAGATTTTTACCTTGCCTAAGTTCACTTAGGATTTTTCTGCGCACTCAGTTAAAGTTGTTAGAACAACAACACACTTTAATTTTGAACCCTTTACCATTATCAAACTAGGTTTGATTAGCCGGTGCTTCCAGCACCAACCCATGCTAGACTTCCAACCGCCAAGTGTCCGATTAATCATGATCCACTTGGACTTTCCGTCTCATGCCAAGTGTTCAGCTCCCAGTTGACCCACTTTGACTTAATCTAATTTCTAACTAGGTTTACCTAGTTCCAAACTAGGTTTTCCACCGCTTAGCGCTAGGACTTATATTGCCTAGTTCTCAACTAGGCCTTCGACTACCTAGCCCCTCTAGGACTTCCACTACTTACTTTCCTACTAGGTCTTCTACTGCTTAACTCCGCTAAAACTTCTATTGCCTAGTTTTTAATTAGGACTTATATTGCCTAGTTCTCAACTAGATCTTTCACCACTTAGTTCCCAACTAGTCTTCCACCGCCTAGCCCTGCTAGGACTTCCATTGCTTAGTTCTCAACTAGGACTTTTATTATCTAGTTCTCAACTAGATCTTCCACTGTCTGGTTTCGCTAGGACTTGCACTACATATTGATACATTGAAACCCCAACTCAAGTCAACTCGAGCTTAGTCGATTCTGACCAAATGTCGATTGCACCAATAATCTATTCATTTTTTGATATTTGACAATATGTTTAAGTTATGCTAACTCATTAGATCAACTTTTCTTCTTCTTATTCTAAAGTATGAATGAGAGTTTTCAAACTTAAACACTACATTTTTCCCCTTTGGCACGTATCAAAAATATTTTCTCAAGATCCATTTAAGTTATTGTAGGATCGTAGCCTATGTGAAGGTGGAAGAGGGGAGTAAATCACGTGCGTTTTTAAAAAACAGAGTTCATTTTTAAAATTAAAAAGAAATGCAACGAAAAACTAAGTAGAGAAGAGAGAGGAAAATAAGACACAGTCAATTTACTTGGTTCGTAGCCTTCGGCAACTTCTACTCTAAGACCTACGGTATTTTGGACCGTATCGATAGGCAATCCACTAAAATCCTTGTCCTTTGGATCGAATTGGTGGGCAATCCATTAAAATCCTCTTCCGGAACAGCTGAAAGAGTGAATCGAGTACAAGTATTAAAAATAGGACGGTGTAACAACCTACATTTTCTTTTTATAAGTTTGAAAAATAAGCAGTAATAAATCGTTACCAATACTTTGAAGAATTGAATTCGATCGGGCTCAGGTGTTGATGTTGGTTTGCCAGTAGCAATCGGATGACCTAAAGTAGTAGCGCAGCAGTCGGACGTGTTTGCAGTAGAAGAAGAGTCGTCATAGCTCGTATATTAGTTTATCTTGAAATGTTGCTCGAATAGGCCTTTTATAGGCTGTTGGGGACGCCTCCAGTCTCCGCCGAGGTGCCTCCAGCAGTAAATTCGATCTCATGCGCTTCGGTCGCGATAAGCTACGGAAACTGTGACTTTTATCTACTGGAAGGCGCCTTTAGGACTCATTAAGGAGCCTCCGCCAGATGCCTCCAGTGGCTTTAGAGGCTCCTCCGAGCCTTCCTGCGTGAAGCCTTTGCCAGCGTGTTCGAGGCGCCTCAAGTAGCCCATGAGGCGCCTTCAGCACTGTTCACTCAAGTCTTCTTGTCCATTTTTACTCCTGTAAAATATGTTAGTCTAATAGAATAATATATAACTTGAAAAACGAAGTTAGCACAATTAATTAGCATTATTAAATAGATCCAGTCTCACTAAGATCAGGATTTAGTCAAGGTCTCATCTTAGGTTTCTAAAATGGACCTAAGCTGGACTGATACCTATTGTTCCCTCAAACGGAAATGCGTCCTCACCAAGTCACTCTCCTCCAGTGACTTACCTACTAACATCTCGTCCTCCAAACCTATTTGGACTTTCTCTGGTCCTGCATAGTGTCTAATCAATCCAATCTACTAAGATTTACCTACAATACTGAGTTAGCACAATAGATATAAAA
>JBAMIE010000114.1:7982138-7994800 GCA_037177295.1 Kaempferia parviflora
CATAGACTCAAGCTTGACTCAACTCAAGCTTAGTCAACATGGTCAACTTGACCCGAGGACAATTGCACCAACAGGTTAGATACAGGCAGATAAATTATAAGGGACATAACACACAGACAAATTATGAGGGACATTTTGTATAGCATTGTGACCCTTTGCTTGGGGAGGTCAAACACCAAACATGACATTTTACACCTACTAGAAATTGACCCTATGACCTGTTGAAATAACAATTTATCTAGTTACCAACTGTGTTAACTCGTGGGGTCAAGTCTAGATGCAAGACTTAATCAACTAAATTATAATCATTATCGTATCTAGATATTAATAAATTATCAGTTAGTTAGAGGGTGACAGACTTATTACAATGGGGCAACGGATCAATTCCCAACCGACACATGACATTAGAGAAAAAAACTTCTCTAACCCTTAACCAGTCAATTATAAATTGACCCTGTAATTTATTTCTCTTCGTAAAACCTGAAGATAAGTGATGAGAAACACCTGAAATAATCTCAATCATCTGTTACAGATATCAATCAATTGGATAATTATTTTTTTTATTTCATATTTGTATGAAAATATTCTATACTGTTTGCCACCTTTGCATAGTGAAAATTTCAAACTTATCCACCTAATAAATTGTTAGGTTATGAAGTAAGACATGGATTCCGAACCACATAAATCATTCATTGTAGCGCTTGTCATTTCTCTTACTGCTTTTATATATTCGTTACACTTAATTTTTTTATTTGTATTTTTGCAAGAGAAATAAATTTTAATTTGCAGGTCAAACATTATTCCCTGATTAACACATTATTTGCTTGTCGAGTGGACCAAACACTTCCTCAATTAAATAAGTTGCAAATTAAAGAGTGGGCAATCGAATTAAACCTTGTAAAAAGTGACTACACACTAAGATCATTCATTGCTATTAGTAAAAAGACATCATTTGAATCCATTAGCAACAAAAACTTTCCAATAAAAATCCTATGATAAGATAAGGAGTAGCTTGAACAAATAGAGAAGCTACCAAGGGAGTCCCATATTTAGCAGATAGGTTCAACTACCCTAGAAATAATATGACGATCGAAATACCAAATAATTAAAGGGTCCCTTATGTATAAGAGCTTATTCAAGGAATCAACATGGAGCCAATCCTACAATGACACAAGTTCAAATGAAACAAAATTTAAATGATAAAACATGGTTGAACTCACCATACCTAGGAGGTAATAGAGTTTTCTTTAGCTTGGTCCATCATACACTTTTAATCTCACTTAAATATAGTTAATCCAATTAGTTAAGTTATTTACACCATTTATCATTATAACTATTGACCTCATCCAAACCTTTATCATCCCTCAAACCATTCAATGAACCTAAGCAATCTAAGCAAATTAGATAACATCTCACCCTCACTCATTGACTTTAGCTAGACTACTCTTTATTAGGATGAATCCCATTTGTCTTAAATTCAACTCAAGTGAACTCTAATCAACTCTTGTGAACTCTATTTGCCTCTAGCTAAGTTCCGTGTTGAGAACAAAGGCATATCATTACTATTATTATTGTTGGAAGTCTAATTATAATTTATTGTAAAATTACTAAAGGTTAAATTTTCTTGGTGACTATATATTTTGACTAACACTTTCTTCTTTTTTTGTATTTCGTATATATCGTCATTTTTATTCTAAGATACTAGTTTTGATGGCGTATATTTGTCTAATTTCGATCACATGTGCACTCATCCCTCTATCTATAAGAATAGAATACTTAAAGCTTCTTTATCTTATCACAATAGCATAACTTTTATATATTTTAATTCGATTTATATTCATGTCAATCAGTTCTATTATCCGTTAAATGTCTAATAACCTCTAAATTGAAGTTTTGAATTGTCCCATATTTATTCTTATTTTCTCACCATCTCATTTTTCATAAGTTAAACTGAAATATTCCATGCATTGCTAATGATATTATAATCTATTTAATATAAAGTAATAAATTCAAATTATTGTATTTGAAAAATATTTTAAAAAATTATTTTACCAATTTCTAATGTGTGATAAATTGCTAATAAGGAAAATATGCTTTTGTTTTAGTCATTTATTTTTGTATTAGAAATCCATTGCATTTCGAATCAATTCAGACTTTCAAAATTAAGGAATTTTAAAATTATAAATATATTAATTCTAATTTCAATTTAATTAAAATTTGAAATTAAATTAATTATTTTTTATATTATTTTCTTAATAATTAGATTAAATTTATCCAAATATGAGAAGCTTATGCTCATTTCTTGTTTTTTTTTTTTTAATTTTATGCTCATTTTAACTTTAGAAAACATACATTAATTCTTTATCCTTTTTTTTTTTTCAAAATACTACTTTTATAATTATAATTGAAATAGTCCCAAAATTTATCAAATTGTAACCTATGAATTACTCCTACAGTTAATTTGACATATTCATAACCGATCTAAATCAATGTAAATCACTTACATATAATAAATTTTAAATTATATATTTGATTTATTTACTTATTTATCACTAATCTCCAATTTGAAATATTCCAATCTTCATGCTTATCATTTCTCCATATAAGATAAGAGTACAATTGAAACTAATATCAACTTTAGGCTCCCATTAATCTTCAAAATACATTAGTCATCGCGTACATATGGTGCATATATAATATAATGCATGAATATGTATAAATTAGTGCTCCAGACCGATAAATTAGACTTGTTAAGGGTTTTAAGCCTATGCAGTAGTGCAACGCAAGGATGACACTCGAGAATCCAACAGCAAGTTATTGTAACGGAGTCTCCCTTATAAAAATTAATTTAATTTTTTATATTAGATATTAAACTAATAAGAATAGATGTGCATAATCTTTAATACGCCGCAGTTGACTCGAACTCTAGATCTTTAATTGATTAATGAGAAAAATTTCAATAATACATCGCAGCTGAGTGTCAAACTCTAGATCTATGATTGATTATACGCCGCAGTTGAGTCTCTAACTTTAAATCCCTGATTGAAATTATTTTCAAATCTTAAAATTATTTTCGGTGTGAAAAGAAAAAAGAATATTAATTTATTTTATTTTTAGATTTCATAAAATTAATTAATAGTTAATCAGTAAAGTAAAGAGTCTAGATTTTTAATAAAATAAAAATAAAATATATATAAAGAGAAAAAAAATTGTTAAGCTAGGTAGCAATGTTGCACGTCCAGCATCAGTGATTGTGAGAGGCACCCCACCTAATAGCGGGGCCCATGTGAAAGTCAATGCTAAATGGGCGCAACATTAGTGTCCAACATAACATGTCTCTCTCTATATATATATATATAATAGACCAATGTGATCTATCTTTTTCGGACCTGTACTACTGACAGGAGCTTCATGAACCGAGAACATTGTAGCAACAAAAATTTTCACCAACCCTGCTATTTGCAGTTGCACCATTTGTTATTACAAGGCACTGGTAGTGTGCTTGAAAGCGATAGTTACGAGATTGGCAAATAAATGAATCTTTTGCCACACATAATTTTAATTTACAGTATGATGGCTGCTGAAGATTTGCACCATTTTGCTTACCGAAATCATCCGTTTCTGTGCCCACTGAATCAATCTCCATGCTCTTCCTTTACAAGTTTCCGGTCATGGTGATCTTCTTGGCTCCACAAGGGATCCAATGGAGGGAGTTGGTAGTCGTCGGGCATTAGTGCTAAAGCAAAATCCGGCAGCGAAGGTGCTGACTTGAGATTCCTACACAGTCACTAAAACTGATCAGTACTTCTCGAATATCTTCGTCAGACAAAGAATGTGCCATTTATTTCTAGTGTGTAAAGTTTCTAGAGGAACAATCAATCAATGCCCCTACTAATATGAATCAGTTTTGAAAGAGAGACAAACACTTTGAAACTTTGGATCATGTTTGTAGATGAGAAGTAAGCAAGCAATAACAGGAATCAAACAAGAAGTGAAGCACATCACAATCTTGACATAAAGATTATAGAACTGTACGTACCTTTCTTCGCTATAAAGATCCCTGTTGATCCTTATCTTGTTTGATGCATCCTTGGGAATCTTCTCAGACAGATATTTCATAGATCCCCAAAGGGGTGGATTCCTGTGAAGTGAACATATAATTCAAGATACTAGGACTGTTCGATATCTTTCTTTCAGATGGTATTACATCCATGTAGCAATTAGTAAACCTTGATGTGGGAGGCATAACATGGAAGTCTTCACAGGACTTCTTGCTTTCAGTCAGAACTTCTTCTGCCGTTTGCAAAGCAGCTGCAGCCATTCCATGTGATTTCTCTGTGTTGCCTTCATCGAGTATCAGTCCATGGTAGTAGTATGCAGCAGCCTGTTAGAAACCATAAGTAACCTATTGCGATAATCTGTTTTTATGTGATCAGATGACTAGAGTTGTGGAACTAGTTTGGCATGGCATTACTAAATAGGCAAATCCTTGCAAGCTGTAGATGATGATTTGACTACCATAACAAGATAAATGGAGAACAAACTATTAGCAAACCTTTGCTTCAGCATATTTCCACTTAACAAACAGTTGGTGCTTTTTACCCCAACCGTTGTCGAAACAAAGCATCCCTATGTTGCCATGGGCCTGTAAATAATAGAATGTGTAAAGATCATCATGCACAAGTTGAATTTGAAATGTATAGATGTAGATATGTATCGGCATTGATCATTCTCATCTATACTATGTTTCTATGTTTCTTCACAACCTAACATTTCAATCCATTAGGTATGTAGGGACTACCTATCCATTTATTATTGATATTTTCATCAATATCTCTTTTCTTATTAAATAACATCTCTAAAATCAATCTGACAAGAAAACATTACATAATAATACCTGGTGCCAATAGCTCATCATTTCACATGCTAATCGCCGTTTCACAGCAAGTGTTGCCTTGGTACTGTCTATTGCCATTCCAAGTTGAATATCAACACACTGTTATCGAAATTAAAAAGCACATGACTATAGTACCAAATAAGTTTCTGATGATTCAATTAGAATGTATCAGGACATGAAGACTAAGCAACAATCAGTCTGTCATGATTGTTGTTGCCACCAATAACTCTGTATTTTAATTATCAAACAGTTATCAGCATTGTTAAGTTCATATTTCCAATGACATATCATGCATACAACTACTGATTCGTCAACTGTAAAGACCAGCTTTCAAACATTCACAAAATTAGTTAGTTTGCCATATTATTCTGATCTTAACAATTTAAGCTACCGAATGAAGGTTCCAATATCTAATTTCTCATATTCCAACATTTTGTCATAATCAATCAAAAATTTAACTGCAATTCCTTTTGAATTGATTAGGCTAATGAATTGTTTCTCTCTGATCTTAGTTTTTTTTTTCCATAAAATAAAATACAATGTAATATGCACATGCTATGTAGTATATGCTGTACTGTTACCAAGCTTTTACTTTGTACACAATGCTTCCTATAGGAGTACATAAAACTGTGTTAATTAGAGCTTAAGCTATCAGTGAAAAATATGTGATACCTGGCCCAAAGCCTGTAAACATAGAGCTCGAAGAACTCGTTCTTCTAGGTCTACTGGTAGTTCCTTCCTGCATTATAGTGGGAACAATAAAGAAAAGCTAAGACAAGCTGCACATCACTGAAAAGATTTTATGTTGATGCCATGAAGATAGCTGACAAAATAAATAGATATGTGGATGTTATCTGTTAACAAAGTTGGTGATTGAGAAGAAACCTCAAGATTAATAAACCTGTATTCAGGAGGTATTTGAGGAAGAGCATGTCTAATAGCACTGTCCAAATACCCTGCTGCTTTCAACAAAATATCGATTGAGGTCTTTCGGCGCTCTGTATGAAGTGTCAATAAGATGAGCTTGCATCAGGATTGCAAACAAGAACATAGCTAAGACAGTCTCAGAGTTCAATTTGTTAACAATGTAAAAGCATAAATAGGGCTAACTTTTTAGCAGCTAAAGTTTCTGAGACAATTGATCATTCAATCAAAACATGATTCTAAAATACGTTTAACCTCCCTGTATTTTCTATCCAGTTGCATTTTGCTCCCCTATGTTTAAATATTAATATTTAACTTTCCTTTGACCAAAATTCAGATGTAAGAAATATGTTAAAAGATAATTGTGCCCTTATCTTTTTTTTTTTATCATTTTTTGATAATCATCTCAAAAGAGGAAAATACATTGAATTGACTCTTATATCCTTCAGTAAAACCCTTATAAAATTCATACATGCACCAGAAAAACAGTAAATCTTAAAGAGATAAGCCCAAAACTCATTTCACCACCCTCATCAAATAAAAAAAGAACCAGAATTCTAAATTGATGAATCAAAATCAAATAAGAAGGAATAAAATCCATCATTAAAAATCTCCCCCTCATCATCAAATGTGGTATGCAATGAAGTAGGAGTGATTTTATCTCATCAATTTAGAATTTTGGCTCTTTTTTAGTTTGATAAGGATGGTAGAATGAGTTTTTGGCTGATTATCCTTTTCAGACTGCTATTTTTCTGTTGTTAATGCATGTGTATGTATGAATTTTATGAGGGATTTTACTAAAGGATATAATGGACAATTCAATATGTTTTTTTTCTCTTGAGGTTATTATCCAAAAATGATAAAAAAGACAAGGGCACAATTGTCTTTTATTCATTGTATGCTACATTTGATGACGAGGAGGAGATTTTTAATGATGAATTTTGTTCCATCATCATTTGATTTTAGTTCATCAATTTAACACTCTGTCTCTCTTTTTGTTTGGTGAGGGTGGTGGAATGAGTTTTTGACTCATTATCCCTTTCAAAGTTGTTATTTTTTTGTTATTTATGCTGATGCATGTATGAATTTTGTGAAGAATTTTACTGAAGGATATAATAGTCAATTCAATATAATTTTTCTCTCTTGAGGTTAATCAAACAACGATAAAAAGACATTGGCACAATTGTCTTTCTCACATTTGAGTTTTGGTCAAAGGGGGTTAAATGTTATTTTTAAAACATAGGGGGCAAAATGCTACTGGATAGAAAACACAGAGGTTAAAGGTATTTTAGCCTACCTATAATGTGCTAATTATGTCAAGAAAATGTCAAATATGTCAATTATCATCATATGCAACCAAAATGTATCTAAATTAAATCTAAGAACCTTATCATTTATGTTTATCTCTAGATTAAACTAAGATATGTAGTAAAAAAATAAAAATATCAGGTCAAGTTGTTATGTGCACCATTACTTTTGTTACTTCAAACATTAAATTGCTATGAGAGTTGGAGATTTGCCTGACTTAGGAATTTCAGTCTATTTACTATTTATTTATTTCCCTGCATTTTCTTTTATGTTAATGATACTTGTACTTTATTTTTATGCATTAAAGCTAATGACTAATTGATCACATTTTAATTATTTTTCATTAATATGTTCATGTTTCCTTATCATTCTTGTATATTTGTATTATTTGTGTTCTATTACTACCACATGTAGAAGTGTTATGAACACTGTTTAGTATCTCGGTAGCTAGCACAATCTGCATGCATTTAACAGATAGTTAAACTTTCTTAGAGTAACCTTACATACCACATTGAGGTTTTATTCAGCTGCAAGTTGACAAAGGGAATGAACTTAAGCTCAAAGAAAGGTCAATACCCACCTTCAGGTATCTTGAGCTGGTAGCCCTCATGTGACATCTTAGGAAGAAGTAACAAATTGGCTTGAAACAACGATAACATAGCCATCAAGTGTAGCACAGACAACACCTCATACCAAGCATTTGTAATGGCAGTTTCCTTCCTTGCATTCAAGAGACTCAACTTGTGTAATGGCAAAAAATCTTGCAAATTTTGTTATTTTCATGAGAATAGGAAGACAAATGATTCCGATACTAACCTCTGCTTCATCCTCAAGGTTAATCCATATAAACTTTACCTTATCTGTCAATTGGCTACCTATCGAATAAAATCCAAGAAACTATATGATTGTATAAACTTAAATGATGCAAACCCCAACAACAATGGTAATCTGTTTGTGAGGTGATCTTTAAATTACCATCATTCACTAGGCCTAAAAGAATAGGCAAGTAGTCTTCAACCGCACGCAGAAGTTCGCTCAAAGCAGAACCTATAGCACAGATAAAATTCAAATTCATTAAAATTATGAGGCTTTTGAAAAGAGTCAAAAACATTCTTATTAACACCAAAGAGAAAGCAACTTTTTCATTCCAAACCATGTCTTGTAGTCGTTCTTCTTCGCATTGGCTTTGTGAATTGTCGAGCCTCGATAGAAGCCATGGAGACAATTCTAGTTCTTAGGGCTGAGAAGCGATCCAGAAGACTTTTTGACAAAAAGTCACCTAATTGCTGAGTTAAATCCACAGTTTTGGGGATACGGAATCCAGGTACAAAAACAGCTACCTCCCCAATACTCCCAGCTCTTAATGGACTAGCATCTCTAGGACTAGATAGAACACAACCCATATTGGAGGTCCTAATTCTATAAAAAAAAAACAAGGGAAGAGATGATTCAGAATATAAACAAGAAGAAGACAAATTCAATTAAAGCATGCACCTTCGAGACTTAACTAATATCACAGTAGAAAATAGTTATAAACTTGCAGGATTAGCAAGGAAACATATACATATTACAGGAATGCCAGTGATGAAGAAAGCATGTAGGTGGAGAGCCTTCTATCATTAGCTAAGAAAAGCTGGTGCCAATTGGAAACAACCAACTGAATGGTGATTCATGAGGTTTGTTCACATGTAGTTTCTACTGAAAGTGGTCCAAGTTCACGGGCACTGTTCTCTTTCCACCCAATTACACAAAAAGCTAGATAAACCGGCAGCATAAATGCTTCTCAAATCAGAACCCAAGAACAGTTAAATACAGACGGAGTAAAGGAAAAGCAATCAGAGATATAAGTGGTTTTGCAACTTGCTCAAGAGCAGTAAAGCATATCATTCTAGAGCACAGAGATACGCGAGCAAGTTGAACCAGAAAGGAAACTTTTGACTGAAAAGCTTAATTGCTCATGGAGAATGACTTCAGAATCATCTACATGGATAGGACTGAAGAACTTGTATAACCAATTTGAATTTAAAAAAAAAAACAGAAACAGAAAAACAAAAAAGAGAAGCAAGTTCTGAGAAGACAAAAATGGAAACTCCATAGAAAAAGAGTAGAACCTCAAAGAATTCCAGAAAGATGAACACAGAGCGCATGGCATCCAAGTGGGCTATAAAAGAAAAGGCAATTTTTGTCCCGGAAGCATGAGTTTTTGTTGACGGTGACAAAGGGAAACCCTTCCACAGTGCTTAATTTCTTGTCAGCTACTGATTCATTTATGACAAAGTCTTACCTCTGGAAGCACGGCATGAGATAAGCAATTTCTGTTTTCTTTTTCGAGTCACAATCGTTGTCCTTGTTAACATGTGTTGTGTGGTTATGCTGGTGCCAAGATGATGAAAAGGATTAGGCAGACAGCTGTTGCTCTGCATATGTAATTGAACAATATAAAATACCATTTGTATAGAACAGCCAGTATAGCTGACTTGAACTGCATGTAAAAGGAGCAAGTGTTAGACACAATCCACTAACAAATTTCAGGATACGATGGAGATAAGTATGTTCTTGTTGAACAAATCCCTCTTGAACCTTGCAGCATGAACTTTCCTTGTATTATATTATTGTCCTAGTCAATTACAAGGATTAAAACAGTGATGTAATACTACTGCAAATTTGGAGGAAGCCTCCAATGAGGAACACTGATGATTCCAGGAAGAATAAAAGAGGAAAAGATAACTACCTGGGGCTCAAAGTTGTTATAGAATGTTTCTATCTATAAATCCTTGCATGAAAAGAATAAAATTTTCAAATGAAACAGAAATGCATGCAGGGATTAAACATACAACAAAGAAAACTTATCTGTCTTCACTCACTTTGATCCTTTAAAATTTACTATCATGACAAACTACCACTGACCAAATCTTCAATTCGGTTGATTGCATTTGTGCAGTGATGTCAATAAGTGAAAATGCACCATAAAATATATATTAATGATAAAAAATATTAAAATTTAATAATTTTTATTAGTATTAAAGTTTATTGACAATAGTTTTATCATTGGGTTGTTCTTATGTGAAAGTAATATGATTAAAATTATTAATATTAGTATTAATTGGATCTATCATGATTATTAATTTTCTGTGTTAATTGATAATCTATTTTCAAGCATCACCACTAAATGATACGACAGTGATAAAATCTTATAATATTTTTTTGCCGCCTATAGAATTATTATCTATAACTTTGTCATTAAAATTTTTAATTGCAATTGTTGTGGCTAAAATTTCATCTTTTTGAAGGTATAGTTGTGTGATACACATAATATTTTATAAAGAGTGACAAAAGTTGGCATAATCGATCTATATGACATGGAAGTAATAAAATGGATTGACCAGTTTATGATGCAAATAAACCAGTCAAGGTTGGTTAAAATGGGCTAAACTTAATTATAACTCATTTATAAATCTATAGATATTTTTACTCATATTACATGACTATATGATTTATAAATATTCTATTTAATATATAATTTATAAATGAGATATGTTATATGTTAGAAATTAAATGCATGAATTGAATTGAATAATATTGTAAATACTTACAGTGATCTTCCGACGAAATAATCTTCCGAAGACGAAAAAGGAATTTCTTACTTGTTGTCGGAAGAGCGATCACGGACTCGGAAAGCTCTCCACAATTCCACAAACCAAATCTCGATCGTCTTGGATATTCTCGTTCTCGTCAATTCTCGTTTCGCGTACTTGTCACGCGAACGACGCGTCGTCTTGTCGCACGTCTCCTTGGATGAGAACTTGGACGCTATATATAATGGGAAGCTCCAAGGACAAATTGGTAATTTCATATTATCCGATTTCCCATTATCAACAGAGAATCCCTTCGTCCTCTTGTACTCCTCCATGTGGTTGACAAGATCTTTATTACACCCTATAATTTTATTTTTAATTTAATTATATAGTTTTTTTAATTTAATTATAATTATAAATACAGATCGACTTTTTTTTTTTTTTTTCATTTATTCAGATTAAACTTGTAATATACGGTTACATTTATAATTATAGATACTTGCTATTTTCTTAGCTACTAGCCAACTTCGACCATGGACGACAGTCCTTGCTTCTACCCTCCTCATCTTCAACTCCGAGACCACGCTACAATTCTCCTCTGACTTTAATCGCCTCACCCATATATCTCACTCCTACGATATGACCTTGATCCCTCTTTGGCCTCGCTTACTAGTCCCCATGCCCATTCCTTGCCACCACTTGTGGTCAGGCCCTTGCCCCTTGGAGGCGTAGCCCTCAATATGACCGCCCTCGGCCGAGGCTATCACAACTGGATCAACATGTCCTTCATGTCGGCATATCCTTACGTCGAGGTTTGTGGATTGAGGTCCTGCGTGAAACGCTTGACCATGGCCTCGAACCACGTTGGAGGATTGACTATCTCTACCTCACAGTCGGCGACACACTCTATGGCGTTAGCAATTAGACCTTCTGCTATGGCCTCTATATTTCCAATGTGTACGAATTAAATATTATTACCAGTAAATTAACTTAACAATTTTAATAATTGATGTGAAACATTCTTAAGAGGCTCTCACGTGTATGAGATAAGTCAAGTGAAAGTCAGCAAAGGGCTGCACGTCAGATTCAACTAATCAAATATACACCTATCATGCCTCGGTGATCTGATGTCAACCTTCATTAAAAGCTAATTATTGCATCATAAATAAGAAGAGGAAGAAGAAGCAAAATAGAATGATACCTGGTATTTAATAAGGGTTATTAATATGATTTTATGGTAATTAAACAAGAGGAAGACAAAACAAAAGTCTCCTCCGCAATTCATTAACATGAGGAGATGAATGGTTCACTAAAAGAGGTAAAAAAAACAGGTACTGTAGGTACAAGAAAGGGGGATATATTTTTCACAATTCCTTTACTGCTCTTCTTCCTGCCATCTATTTCTGACTTGAATGTCGGAGTACAAATGCTGGGGCAATTCCCAGCGTGTTTCACAAGTAACCTTAGGGACGAGGATAGCGGATCAATTTACCGACGAGTCATCGTCGAGAGTAAAGGTGCAGGATCACTAATAATAAAAAAAAAACATTGAAAAAGAGAAAAGTGGTACATTTTAGCCAAAGAACCCGAGTCAATGGCTTAAGCTTATGACAGATCCCTAGTATATGAGGCTCTGAGCTTGAGTTCAGGTCAGTTCAATCAAACCCTAATAAAATAACCGTTAAGTGGCGAAGGAAAACGCAATAAGGAATAAAACGGCATGGTGTAGTAGCGGAGCTTTCCCTGGCCTCACCTCGATCTCATCGTCATCGACGCCTCTCACGGATTAGTCAGTGCTGTTATAATCGCTCGCTGCCCTGTGCTCTTGCTCCCTCGATACAGACTCCTCGCTCTGTTAGAAGAAATGCATGAATCAAATCAGCATTCTGTAAATCGTAAACTGTAAATAAAACTTACAGCGATCTCCCGATACGAAACGATCTCTTGAAAACGAAGAA
>JBAMIE010000114.1:8029474-8040504 GCA_037177295.1 Kaempferia parviflora
AAATTATATCCCAATTTGCATGTGAGAGTGTCCAAATAAGATTATATTCTTGGAATCTTATATATGAATGTAATTATTCTTTTTTCTATTGAATTATGCTGCTTCATTTCTATCAACTCACTTGACATGTTTTTCAGTATAGTGCAGCATCATGAAACTTGGTCATTTTTGATTGCTCTTGTTCTTCCCTTGTTGCTTACATAGTTCACTTTGAATCATGCTTTCAGGCTGGGAAAATGCTGAAAAGGAAGTCACATCCCTAAAACGGCAACTCGAAGCTGCTTCAAAGAAGAGCTTGTCCCTTGAAGATAGAGTTGTTCATCTTGATGCTGCCCTTAAGGAATGCCTAAGTCAGCTCCGGCTAACAAGGGACAAGCAAGAGCAGAAAGTTCATGATGCTGTCATTCAGAAAACAAGCGAATGGGAGTCTGTAAAAATGGATCTTGAAATCAAACTAATTGAGCTTGCAGCTAAAGCTGAAATTTCTACTTCGTTAGACCGTGAACTTCACTTGAAAATTGAAAGCCTTGAGAGGGAAAAAATTCTCCTTGAAGACGAGGTTATGACGCTTCAGAAGGATCTCCAAATGCAAACATTAGATTTGGAGCTTAGCGTTAGAACTGCAGAAACAGCTAGCAAACAACATTTAGACATCATAAAGAAAGTAGCCAAGCTCGAAGTTGAATGCCGTAGATTACAAACTGCTGCACGTAAATCCTCTTTGACTGATGAGCAAAAGCTCATTACTAACTCGCACTATGCTGAGTCTGTTACCGATGGCCAATCAAATGCAGGTGAGTTATTGTTAAGCTTGGACAATGAGCAAAGTCGTTCAGATTCATGGACATCAACCTTAATGGCAGAACTCTATACGTCGAAAAATGAAAAGGTTAACATGAGAAATCTCACCACGTCTAATGAAATAGAACTAATGGATGATTTCCTTGAGATGGAAAAACTTGCTGGGTTGACAGATTCTGGCCGTAGAAATTCTTATATTGCTCATGCTGATTCGTTGGATACTACTGTTAATGCTGATGGCTCTTCAAGAAAAGAATACGAGACTATCTGTGCGCATAAGCCTGAGTTGAAAGAGTTGGTCCAGACAATTCCATGTGAGAAAGTTGAAATACAAATGTCTTTAGATGAAATGAACTGGCTGAAGAATTCACACGATCAGCTGGTAGCAGCTGAAGATAAATTGGCAGAGTTGCAAAGGCATGTCAATTTGGTTAATGGGGAAAAGTATGCCTTTGAGATGGAACTAGAAGCAGCAGAGGCAAAGAAAAATGAATTAGAAATGCAGCTTGTATCAGCACACAGCAAAAATGCTAATCTACAAGAGAGAATAAGCATATTGGAAAGCAAATTTCAGGAAGAGCAACAATTGTTTGCTGCAATCAAAGCAAGGTGCGAACATACGGAAGCAATGGAAGCAAAATGGAAAAAGATGGAACTTGAGCTTGAGTCAGCATATTGTGAAATTGCAGAGTTGAAGGCGAAAGTTGGTTTGTTAGAAGGAGACGTTGCAGAAGAGAAATCATTGTCCTCTGAGTTGGCATCTAGGTGTCAGAAAATGGAAGTATTGACGGAAAAGAAAGAGGGAGCTGAAGGTCAGCTTGAGTCGGCAAATCTTGAACTTCACATTCTAAGGGAGAAAGTTGACTCATTGGAAATGAAACTCCAAGAAGAGAAGGTATTTTCAACCGAGCTTTTAACCAAGTGCCAAGCTATGGTGGACATGGATGCCAAGATAAAGGAACTGGAGTGTCAAGTTAGAACAAAAGATTTGGAAGTTACTGCATTACAAGTGAAAGCTAACATTCTGGAAGAGAAATTCAGGGAGGAAAGAGCACGGTCCTCAGAACTTGCAGCTAATATAGAGATGAAAGAATCAAAGAGAAAAGAATCTGTTGTGCAACTTGAGTTGGCACAAGTGGAAGTTGGGTGCCTCCAGGAGAAGTTGCTTGCGCTGGAGAAACAAATTGAAGAGAAGACAACATCTACAAAACTTGCAACAAAGTACCACAACTTAGAGCATGAGATATCCAACAAGCTTAATGACACTAAATTCCATTCGTTTGCAAGCTCAGAAAGGGTCCTGAATATTAACCAGGTGAGTTTGCATTGTGCCACCAAAAGTCTCCTTGATATAACTTCTTTTGATGTATGTTAGATGAACACAAACGCATCCACCTACTCTCTTCAACAGTTTATGGGGTAAACCATTCCATCTATGATTCTCTGTTAAGCATTTCTTGTTTGTGCGCAGGTGAAAGAGAACACTTTGGCTGCCAGGAAGCTAGCAGAGTGCCAGAAGACAATAGCCTCTCTTGACCAGCAGTTGAAAACCTTGGTAAACTTTGATGCTTTCATGCTTCAATCAATGAAGGCAGGGTCATATGGAGATCTACTAGATTTAGGAATGGAACCTGAATTTTTTGATTCTCGCATTTCTCCTGAGAGCTTGGTGCTTTCTTCAGGTGTGTCCAACAACAAAGAGATCATCGCCCCATAGTCATCTTGATAATTTTTTTTTATATTCATTAGAAAAATAGAAAATAATCTTACAGAAACCAGTGGAAATGTATATTATTGAGGGGGAAAGGGAAGTTGTGTATGTGGAAAAGATGTTAAGTCAATAATAAAATTTGGTTGAAATTATCATCTGTCTTCACCATTTGAAAATACATTCATTCGTTGAATTCAATCAACGTCCACAGGGTAAGAATATTTATTTTGTGCTTCATCACACTGTTGCCCTATCATTTGTGGGGAGGACAACAAACCTTGAATACAAACATCCCTATATAATGAGGCCAACATTAGAATGCTAGCAACGTTAACTTGTAGAATTGTATTGAGCTTGTTTGAAACAACTCCCATCAACGTTTGAGTTGAATCTCATCAATGAAGATGATAGAACTTGATTTCAATTTATCTCTAATGCTCCCATTAAAGTCTAAGTTAGGCCATTTTCAAGTCGTGGGGTTCTCCTTAATAAAATCAAAGGGTAAAAATGTTAATATATTTCCTCTTCCTTCGACTAACTTACCAAGTAAATGACAAAGAATATATAAAAAATTCTTCCTTCTATGTATGATAGATTGCTAGATTCCTCACAATAGTAAATTATAGAGCACTTAGTATAACTCTTAAATATGTATTCTCTATTTGAGCAAACCCTTATCAATAATTGTCTTTTAATCAAGAAACACTTGGAATAGATACCCTCTAACCAAGTAAACTATTGAGACCTTCCTCACCTTATATGGCCTACTAAGGTCATCTCGAGTAAGCACCTATAATTGCTAGATATTAACACACTTTTATATCAAAGCAAACTTGATTAACATAACCTAAAATTTGGATGACAAAACCGTCGGGTTAACCTAGGAACTTCCTTTTGTTGACCAAGCATGGTCTAATGTTGTTTTATGGTATTTATCAGTTTGTTCGACCCTCCAACCACTAAGAACCCAATCTTAAACCACAAGATAATCTATCAAACATCTTCTAGAGCCTAGGATGAAGCTCTCTAGATAACAACATCTACATAGATGCTATAAATCCTATCAATATAATCAATCTATGCCAAAAATTAACCTAAGATCAGTAATTAATTAATTACACATGGGCATATAGTCCAAGCCTAATTAATCATTCGAATATCTAATTTGCATAATATTTTTTCCTACATACTTTGTGCACCTCATTAAATCTACATGTGTAACTTAAATTGCATTGCTAAGGCATCAAAAGTACTATGATTAAACCTAACAACAAGGGAGGAACCAATGTTTAAAATAATTTTTTTTATGTTTGACAATTGGTTCAAGCTTGAAATAACAAAAGCTATTATTTATGCATAATAGAAATCAAGAAACTCAACCTAAGCTCTCCCCTTATCTCTACATCTTGTGAAACTTTATGTCATTTAGTTGAGCAACCTGTGAGATGATAACTTCGTTTTTTGATTGGGGAGATTTTAACTTAAACCACAGTAATATGTCTCTCGCTTCATCATACTTCAAAGAAGCTAGATAAGAAACGAATGAATAAAACATATAAGCATAATCAAAATTATAAGAAGGTAACCATGGTCATTAAACAAGTAGGGATTGTTAAAGAAATGATTCTCTCAAGTGGTCCGATCCGACCAAGTTGTTTTGATATATTTGAAAAAGTTTAAGTTAGATTTTATTTACAGTTTTGATTCTTACATCGAGTTTGCAAAGATTTAGCATAGTGCATATGGAGCTCACAGTGCTTGTTGATTTGATAAGTTGAGTTGATTTGTGCTCAATATGGCTCAATGGTTTGGTATGAAGTGAACTTAACAACAAGAAAGAGTATGGACTAAGTTGAAAAACTGAATGCATAAGAGCGTGAAAGATTATAAAAATGAAATATCATCTTGAAGATAGTGTTTTGGGGCAAGGATGATGTGTTTAGTTAGGTGGGACTAAACTACAAAGTGACTTGATATGAAGCCTTCGACCAGGGAGCATTGGTCCCAAGTCATAATTTATAACTTAACTCAGTCTTGAAACTTTGAGTTAGGCGTCAACTAAATGTAAGAATTGAATCAATAAAATATTTCTATTTGAATAACAATCAACAAGATTCAGTCTAATTGATAAATATTATTTATGAATGTTATTTAAGAATAGTGTGTATGAATATTAACAAACTAAATATATATCAAACTTATTCCTTTAATTTAAAGTGTTATTCAAGTTTTATTTATTCCATTAATTTATATGTATTGAACGAAGATAATAAACTCCTACATTCAATTTATTTATAATTTTAAATTATTATACCCACTTAGAAATTGATAATATTCATTCAATTATGAAAAAGGTGTCCTTTATAATTCAATATAAAAAATTGCCATATTTTTCCTAAATATTGGAGCATCATCATCCACCTTCTCTCTCTGAGTTACTTCTTTAGTACGCAACTACGCGCCAGTCATAGCAGCCAACGACAGCTACCCCACACTTTGACCTACTTATGGCCAGGAGGGTTTCTTGTGGGCCCCTCTCATGAAATCCACCAGTTTTCGGGTATCATTCGGTGAGAGTTGTTTCGTTTAAGAACAATCCCCGATTTATTTTTCCCGCAAAAAAGAAAACGTGTTGTTCGATTCCCTTTTTCGTTTTTTATTCATTGGCTGAGAACCAAGCCCTCAGAGATCGGAGCCGCTCCACCACCGCGATAAATTCAAACCCTAGCACTCGACGGAAGCGGCGGCGGTGGCGGCGGCGATGATGAGATCGCCGAAGCCTGCTCCGGATGATGACATCCACCACCGCATAGCTGTTGGCACGGCGGGGCGTCGGAAGGGCACCGTTAACCGGGCGTGGCTGGTGGTGTCGGACTCCGGAAGGTCGTACCATGAGGAGGTCGGGAAATATTCCATCATGCGGCGGACGGGCCTACCTGGCCGCGATCTGCGCGTCCTCGATCCCCTCCTCTCTTACCCGTCCACCATCCTTGGCCGAGAACGCGCCATCGTCATCAATCTGGAGCACATTAAGGCCATCATAACCGCCACCGAGGTGCTCGTGCCCAACTCGAAGGACCCCATGGTTGCCCCTTTCGTCCAGGACCTGCAGTCCCGGGTCTTCAATTCTTATGGCGCTCCTCAGCAGGAGGTGTTTTACTCTGCTTTTATATGTCAATCTGTTGATCCTACTCTGACGGTTCTTGGAAGCAAAAGTAGAAGTCTGTCGAGGATTTATACCTATGCTTGAATGATTCGATTCGGTTTTGTAGTAATTACTTGTCTAGTTACGTATTTGTTTTTATTCTAGAATAATCGTTGGATTACCATATCGCTTAACTATGATTATTGATTTCTTTTGGTTTGTCTAGTGCATAAACTTATCAAAGGTGGATTTTTAAACTTGCTAATTCTGAATTGTTTAATTACTTTTATTCTTGAGCAGTTGAGCTATATGTGGCTGGTTTTGGAATTATAAATCTGACCATGATCATTGTTATCTTTATATAGGCTGGTGAGGGTAGTGATATAGATGGGGACGCTATGGGTAAGGCATCACCATACTCTCCTTCGCTCCCGGTTAACGGTGTTGCATCCAGACATGGAGTTGATGCATCTAAACAAAATGGTTCTCCTGTTGGTGGTTTACCAGAAGGCAGCCCCGAGCTCGGGTTAGATGTCCCAGGTGATGGGAGGATCAATGTGGTACCTTTTGAGTTCAGAGCACTTGAAGTTTGCCTTGAGTCTGCTTGCAGGTGCCTTGAATCAGAGGTGTGATTCTTGCAACGCAATCTTATGATAATTTTTTCTGTCATATTTTTGTCTAGAGTTTTTTTTATCTGAACGCATAAAGTAACATTGTAGAAATGAAGATCTTGGATGTCTTCATGTGGTATTAAAACAATGGCAACTGTATTTTTTTTTTTTTTGACAGTTTTTTCTTTTTAAGATTCTCCAAGAACTTCACTTTTTGGGATAATTTTTTGATTTTTCATTCTTCACCTTCTATGCTTCAGAAAAAATAGATTCAATATTTGTTATTTTTCTTTAAGGTTTGTGGAACTTGCCAATATTAATAAGACATGAAAATGATAAGATACAAACCAAAATCAACAGCAACATGGCATACCTTCTCTTATGCATTTCCGCTCCAAACATCTGAAGGGTGAATTTTTGGTTGTCACCGTGGATTCAATTGGATTTAAAAAGGAAGATGCTGGAGATAGTAGTTGCAATATGATTATGATAACTGCTAAATTTATGCAAAAGAAAGTCGATTCAATTTTATTACCTATGTTGGTATGTGCTTCATACTTAACAAACTGTTTTGCATCGTACGTCACATGAGCCATGTACCATGTCAATTTCATTCATTATGCCTTTGTTCTTTTACTTTTCTCTTAATTTTTCCTATATTCTTTTCTTTGCTGATCCATGTTTTTTCTTGAGTAAATGCTCGCTTTCTGATGCATTTTATGTTTATGTAGATCTAATGTTGTTTAGCTAATGTTTTCTTTCATGGTGTAAAAATGACTGCTTCCCGACTCATCTTATCCAGACTAGTGTCTAATTAATTTACATTTTAGTTATTTGCCTACTGCTAAGATTGTTTAACTTTGTTGGCGTTCTATTGTTATCATTATTATTTACTTAAGCAGTTTACTGGGTTAATTTTTCTCAGTGCATCTTTTTGCTTTTGCTTTCCTCTTGATTTTTCCTATTATCTACTGGTTGGCTGATACATGTTTTTCCTTGCAGTAAATGCCTGCATTCTGGTTCTTTATGTTGGCTGTATCTCCTGTTAGTTTAGCTGATGTTCTTTGTGGAATAAAGATGCCTGCTTCCTGACTCACATTTACTGAATTATTTACCTATTACTAAGATTGTTTTCCTTTACTGACATGTTTGTGTTCTTATTTCTATTTATCATTTTAGACAATTGCATCTTTCCCTTATTTGGTCAGCTAAAGCTTGCCAAAATTTATTTCATAAGAAGCTATCATTATGTTTGTCTCTTCATGGAAAACATCTTACTTGTTCAATTTCTTTTAATTATATCTTCAGTACAAGTGCATCATCTTAGATGATATAATTCATTGAAATGTGTTGTCAATTTTCTAACGAGTCAGGCACTGGTTCTTGCAAGTATTTTTCCATAGGAAGTATATTTATACCTTCAATAGTGAGTTCAATTTAGATGTTATACTATTTCACTTTCATATTGATAGAATGCTTCAATTATTCATCATACGGATGGTCTTTTGGCTTTTATTCAGACACTAACCTTGGAAAAAGAAGCTTATCCAGCCTTAGATGAACTGACTTCAAAAATTAGTACTCTTAATCTTGAGCGTGTCAGACAAATCAAGAGTCGCTTGGTGGCATTATCAGGGCGTGTGCAGAAGGTATTGTATGAACTATATTACTTGAAGTTAATAAAGGTGCATGTTACATTCTTACTGCCAATATGCAGCAAATTTTGTTTTTTGAGATGTATAGTTCAATACTACTTTCTTGATGCTATCCATTTTACCATTTTCCTGTTCAGCTTCATATGGTTTTAGATGTTTAGCATGGATTCTTAGTTCTTTTGTTTTCTTCTGAAGCATTGATCATTTTTCATTCCTTTTGGATTTTAATTATGTTTACTATGTACTTTACATGCAGGTCAGAGACGAACTGGAACATTTACTTGACGATGACATGGACATGGCTGAGATGTATCTTACAGACAAACTTGCTCATCAGCGAGCTGGTGAATCTTCCTCGAGGATTAACTTGGAGAATGATGCATCTGACCAGGAAGATGGGTGAGTGATTGTTGGTTTTTTAGAAGACAGCAAATAGAATGAAAATTATAGAATAAACTATTTCAACATATCAAGACATTTTTCATAATTGATGAGTTCGTCAGAGTACTAATTCAATTACCTTTTTTTTTTTTCTTTTGACATATATTTAATTCATAGAAGCTGCTGATATTATGCTACACACCTTACGCTGCACACCCCGTGAACACCTAATATAATTTTTTTTTGAAATTTTTTTTAGACTTAATATTATACCCTAACCCTAAAGCCAAAACCATAAATAGCTAAACCCAAAGCTTAAAAAAAAACACAAAAAAAGGGGAAAAAAATGTTGCGCACCACGCAATCGTGCACTGCCCGGTACACAGCATAACTTCTTCGTGTATATAAATATTTGAGCATTTAAAATCAAATAATGGTGTTTTGAAACCAGTGTACAAAAGTATTGAGTTGTATTTTTTGTATATTAAATTTTCTTCATTTCAGCATGAATTAAATAATTATGTCTGATGGATACATTCCATCTTATGGGTTCTAAACCTATTATCTTGAAGTTATTCATCTTTTGAACGCACTTTGGTTGCTACTTGGCACTATCTGTTTGTATTTATATTAGATTACTAAGCAGTTCAGCTCAACAAATAACCAACTGCAAACTGCCTAAAATAGATGACTAAGTATGTTCAAATGTGTAGATTTGACTGGTCGTATAAGATGCAGGTACTATAGAATTTTAGCTTATTTTATTTTTTGAAATTTCTTATGAAAGCCATTTAAGACAATTAAGTGCTTTACATGAAATTTTGTATGTTTAGGGATGATGAGTTGGGAGTTGAAACAGAAAGCAGTCAAGAAAGCTTAGGAGTCTTAAAGCCCAATATTGAGGAGCTGGAGATGCTTTTGGAGGCTTACTTTGTGCAGATTGACGGCACTCTTAACAAGCTCTCTCATGTATGTTTATGCATTTTCACTGCCAACTGTCAAGCTTTGCTATCTTTTATTTATTATCTACCACCAATATTAAAATCAGGAAACCTCTGAGCACATGTTTTTTTTCAGAAATTGTTTATTACTTAACAAAATTCATGATGCACATGTAATCATGAACACAGAATCGTTACTACTATCAAGGAAAATACCTGTAATCATAACTAAATGAGTCAAGTAATTTGGAATAATTGGTCACTTTGGTTGAGTTTCCCTTTCCATCATTAGTCAAGGAAGCCGGTCATCTTGTGGCTCTCTCTTTGCCTAAAACCTGAAGAATCCCACTAGCTACAACCCATACTAAGTTCAGTATTTGTAATCTGACTCATCACCTTTTGGCTTACACTAAGCATAACCTTCATGGCCTAACCCACCTGACCTTGCTTCATCCCCCAGTTGTGTCTCTATCCCCTACATTATTCCTCTTTTATCAATGTGGAACTAGATGAAGCTAATCATCTTGTGAGATGTTGCTTGCTATAAGACATGTTTAGAATTGGTTGTCTTTTTGCACACTCTCTATCTAAAGGTAAATTCTTTGTTTATTAGGCATGTTCATGGGTTAATTCCAATTCTCTTTTCTTTTTTCTCTCCACAATACTGACGTGCCTGTTTATTCTCTTGGGATGCATGAAGTTGAGGGAGTATGTCGACGACACAGAGGACTACATCAACATTATGTTGGATGAGAAGCAGAATCAACTGCTGCAAATGGGAGTCATGCTGAGCACTGCCACTGTGGTGACCACTGCTGGTGTGGTGGTTGTAGGTCTATTTGGTATGAACATTGGCATTGACTTATACAAGGCTCCCTACCACAAATTCTGGGAAACAACTTGGGGCACTGTTGTTGGCTGTGTGATTCTCTATATTTTAGCGATTGCGTTCGGTAAGAGGAGCGGGTTGCTTCAGTGACAGGCATTTCCCTGAGGTTCCTGTAAAAAGAATGGAAGGATCCCAGCAGTTTCATATTCGATCCGAACTCAACTCAGCTAAGTGAGAGGGAGCTCTGTGAAAGTGCTTCCAAGTTCATTCCAAGTCCACGGCACCATATATCATCTATTCTTTTGGGCTACCCCTGTAGCTTCTTTGGATAATTTTAATAAATGCGTTGATGGTGTGCTTTAAATACGCATTTGTTATCAAATAATAGACGGACTTGGGCATTCTATGGCGCTTTAAACTTTTTATCAATAAGAAAGGGTTAGTTTTATCATCTCGTTCTTTTATTTTTAAAGAATCAATATTCAACTCTTCCTTTAAGAGGATGGCATATGACAAAAGTTGATTTGTTTGTCCTAGTGTATTTGTCAATTCGTCTTTAGGTTAACACGGAGGAGGTAAATTATAAGTGATTATTAATCATTGTTTAATACATGTTGGATAAAGTTGTCTGATAAAGTGGTCTGAAGTGTTCCTGACCCAGATATGGCATGAGTTTTGAACTCTTTTCCCCATTTTCCATTTTATTTTCAAATAAAAGAAAACATGTTTGTGATACGTTCGAAAGAACAAAATTCCGAGATTTTTGCATTTTAATAAGTGAATGAATGCTTTCTAATTTTTTTTTCTTCTGTATCTGTACATGTGTGCTTTTTTTTAAACATGAACTGTCATCTTTTTTGCACATAATAAAAATTATTTAAAAAAAAAAGATATTTTCTAGGTTTAAAACTATATCATTTTGTCGGATTTATAAAAGTAAAAACTTATCTGTTTGG
>JBAMIE010000114.1:8046360-8058525 GCA_037177295.1 Kaempferia parviflora
GTGGAGAAACCTCGCCACAACTCTAGCACAAGCACACGTACAAAGACTACTAATTGGGTGTTATCCACATCCAATTTTGTCAACTTCAACCAAGCAACCAAGCTTGGTTTATATAGGCAATCAACTCAACCAAAAAACTAATCTACTAGCCACCAGTCGCCTAGTCCATGCACCAAGCAACTGGTCCTCTCACAAGCTCGGGGACTGAGGGGCGCAACAGCTAGCCAACGGCTAGTTACCAGTCGCCTGGTCCAAGGACCAGGCACTTGGTGCAGTCGCCTGCTTCGAAGAGCAGGCGACTGGTCCAGGCGACTCCTCTCCCTTTTTTCACTCGACCAATCTTTCTGTCAGTTAGCAAACTCACATACCAGTCGCCTGATACAGACACCAGGCAACTGGTACAGACCCACACTTGGGTTTTCACCCCGAGTACAATTCACTCAGCACTCGTTCTCGCCTGACCAAGCTAATATAGCCTTCTAGCCATCTTCCATTAGCCTTGCGCCCCTTGGATGCCTCCCCATCCTTCGCGCCTTACCTTCTAGATGCTTCCATCGGCCTTGGTCCTTGTTGTCGGGTCTTCCAATGCCATGTCCCACTTGGGCTTATGCCACCAAGGCTCCTCCTTGGATTTACTCAGCCAAACCTCACTTGGACTTCTCCTCCTTTGCCAAGATCACACTTGCAAGCATACATTAAATACAACAATAACCTAACTTAAACCTTTGCCCAAATATCAAAACATAGGACACCTAGATTACTCCAACAAGGTGTACTCCGATAGCATCTTGTCCACTCGGTCACTCAGTAGTAGTGACAGCAGAGTGCACATTTGTCATAGCTAGTTTTACATTTCCTATTATAGTCAGTCGGAGGCTGTACTATTATAAATTGCGTGGTTGTGGATATTTAGTGTCGACTGAGGATTGTGTAGCCTGGAGGGCTTTGTATTCTTGTTTCATATTATCACCGGTAGAGGGGAGATGTTGTCAGATTTTTGTCGGGCAAGGATTCCTCTGTGGCGTGATAATTTATTTGGTATCAGAGCCTAGTTTTACGATGCCTGTTTTGACATTTCAATTTTCCGTGGCTTATCCGTTGTGATTCTCCGGGTTTATCGGAGTATTGACTTTCGTGGCTCGGCTTGTCGAGGAGTCTTTCCGAGTTTATTGGAGTCATTGGTTTACGATGCCTTGCGTTGGATTTGTATGGATTTCCGATGATTTTCATGTTTCAAAATTTTGAGATATTCTTGCATCAAGGTCATATTGGGGACTTGGCGGCGATGGAACATCTCCAGATGGAAAATAGGTGAAACGATTAATTTTATAACCTTGTACTCGTAATAATACCTGGGTAATAATTTAATAGATATGAAGCGAGGTAGACGTGCACCCGCGCCTAGACGAGGTGCAGGACGGTCACGCATGAGGGCGTTGGGATCTCTGGCGATTGGTCTCAGGGACAGATCCTTCATGGTATTGGGGGTGCGTCGAGCTCTCAGTCTCCGACGGTTCTTCTCTAGAGGTGCCCACTTCGACAGTATCCGTTGTACCAACCCTACCGTATTCATTGTATCAGTGGTACCACCTGCAGCATACCCGGCACCTCCACCAGCAGTGCCTGTTGCTGTATACCCGACACCTCCACCAGCAGTGCCTGCTACCGCTTACCAGGCACCTACACTAGCAGTGCTTGTTGTTGCATACCTGGCACCTCCTCCAACAGTACCTACTGTTGCATACCCGGCACCTCCTTCAGTAGTGCCTACTATGTACCTGGTATCACAGCCATCGGTGCCTGCTACTGCATACCCGACACCCGCACCAGCAGTGCCAGTTGCACCCTATCCGGTACCACCCCCTACGGTACCTCCAGCAGCTCCTACTTATGTTTATCCTGCAGTGCCACCAGCAGTACCTGCCCCGGCTTATGTAGTAGTACCAACTCCAACCTTTTCGGTTGCAACACCAGAGGTACCTCCCTCGGCCTATCCAGCGGTACCACCCGTAGTACCAGCTCCAGTAGTTCAGCCAGTTCCTGCGGCAATTCCTACTCATGCTATTGATGTGATTGCGACACGAGCTCAGATTCCAACTTTGGCAGAATCGGTTAAAAGCCGATTCACACTATTATGCAGAGAGACTGATCCGAGCGTAACTCAGTCTTGGATAGAGACTATGGAGCGGACCTTCTTCTATATGACTTGCTCCGAGTGGGAGAAGGCAAAGCTGACTGCTTTCCATTTATGGGACGAGGCCGAAATCTGGTGAGACAAGCAGCGCTCGATCATAGGCGAGCAATACATTACCTGGGAGAGATTTAGGGAGGCCTTTGAGAGCCAGTATTTTCTACGGTCATATCAGATGATGCGCATTCAGGATTTTCTGAGTCTTTGGCAAAACAATCGCACAGTGATGGAATACAATGCTAAATTTAATTGGTTAGTCAGATTTAGTCCAGAGTTAGTTGCTAAGGACAGACCCGTATGCTTCAGTTTGTCTAGGGACTGGATGGACATCTTCAAGTAAAGATTAGAGGTTTTGGTAATTCATCTTACAAAGAGGCATTGGACAAAGCCCTTATGATTGAATCGGCCCAGCAGAGAGCAAATGCGGATAAGAAAAGGAAGCAAATAGAATGGACTTCAGGACAGACCCAGCAGCCACAGGCTACCGGACAGCAGTAGGGTGATCGCAGTCAGTCGGGTCAGGATAATTCTGGGGCATCTAGCCGGCCTCAAAAGTCAGGGCGATTTTCATCAGGACGTTCCCGGTCTTATCAGCAGAACCGGAAATAATCCTCCAGCGACCCTCACTGTACTCGATGTGGGTCTAGAGATCACATCACATCAGCCTGCTCCCTGAGACAGTCAGTTTACTATTTTTGCAAACTGCTCGGACACATGAGCCGAGATTGTTCGTTGAAGGCTCAGCATATCGCTTCAAGGGTTTCTGTTCAGGGAGGACAGTTTAGTCAGACAGGGACTCAACGAGGGGGGTAGAAAGCTTAATCTTCACATCGCTAGTAGAGGACATCTCCCACTGCAGTAGCTGCATATGACATGCACGGACAGGAGCACTCTAGTGCCCTTACGGTATCACAGAGTTCTGTTTCAGGACCTCAGTATCTAACGCTGGGGCAATATCACTCATAGTCTCAGCCACTGATTCAGTATCAGACGCAGCCTCAGCCACTAGTTCAGTACCAGAAGCAGCCCCAACTACCTATTCAGTATCAGTTGTAGCCTTCATATCAGCCTCTGGCTCAATATCTAGCACCGCCTCAGTATTCACCTCAGTGGCAGATTCAGGCCCAGACGCAGTAGCCTCTGGCAATGCTACCGCCCCCACCCCCGCCAGAGACTGATGGATTCACGTAGTTACTAGAGAAGATGCGCAGCGGGTCGACGGATCCATTTTCCGCTGTACGGTTTTACTTTATACAACTTCTGTTGATATGCTAGTTGATACTGGTAGTTCCCATTTATTTATTTCTCGTGCATTTATGAGGGAGATTGGTAGACTACCTACTCTTAGACTGCAGTGACTAACCATCTCCCTACCATCCGGTGATACATTGGACGTCACCTAGGAGGTCAGAGGATGCCCATTAGATTTCGGTAACATTATACTCACTGTAGATTTATTAGTACTAGAAATAGTCAAGTTCGATATTATCCTTGGTATGGATTGGCTGTCAACATATCATGCCACGATTGATTGCCAAACGAGGGTGGTCACATTCCGACCTCCGAACCAACCCTCGTGGGATTTCACTAGCATCAAGGACGATGGTATATCGAACATTTCTATGATTCAGGCTCAGAAGCTTCTGTCACAAGCTGTCAGGGATTTCTATTGTCGTTGATTAATACTGACGACAACAGTAGTTCTCAGCTCTCAGACGTTCCAGTGGTTTGAGAGTATCTGAATGTTTTTCTAGATGAGCTACCAGGCTTGCCTCCCTGAAGGCAAGTAGAGTTTGCTATTGAGCTTATTCTAGGGACTGCGCCGGCATCGAAAGATTCTTACCGTATGGCACCGAAAGAGTAGGGTGAGCTAAAGGTCCAGCTTCAGGAGTTATTGGACAGGGGATTTATTCGCCCTAGTGTTTCTCCATGGGGTTCTCTGGTATTATTCATCAAGAAAAAAGATGGTACTATGAGGTTGTACATCGATTATAGACAGGTGAATGCAATGACCATCAGAAATAAGTACCCCTTACCATGGATCGAGGATTTGTTTGATCAGCTCAAAGGTACTTCAGTGTATTCTAAGATCGATCTGTGGTCTGAATATCATCAGCTAAGAGTCAAGGATTCTGACGTTCAGAAGATATCATTCCGCACCAAATACGAACATTATGAGTTTTTGGTAATGTTCTTTAGGCTTACCAATGCTCCAGCGATATTTATGGATTTGATGAATAATGTCTTTCTGGAGTATCTAGATCAGGTCGTTATCGTCTTCATTGACGACATTTTGGTCTACTCGCGTTCCGAGGAGAAATATGCACAACATCTTCGCATAGTCTTGGAGACTCTACGACGACATCTCTATTCGCAAAGTTCAGCAAGTGTACTTTCTGGCTATCCTCAGTCGGATTTTTGGGACACGTAGTTTCTAGCAGAGGTATTTCAGTGGACCCTCAGAAGATCGAGGCTGTCACTAGCTGGGAGTAGCTAAAATCAGTTCAGGAGATTCGTAGTTTCTTGAGTTTGGCCGGATATTACAGACAGTTCGTTGAGGGTTTCTCCCGTATTGATATCCCACTGACACGCTTGACTAGGAAAGGCGTGAAGTTTACGTGGTCAGAAGCCTACGAGACCAGCTTCCAAGAGCCGAAGCAAAGATTAGTGTCAGCACCAATTCTGGTATTGCCTTCCGGAGAGGACGGATTCGTGCTCTACACCGACGTATCTCTGCAGAGTTTGGGCATTGTTTTAATGCAGCACTGTAGGGTAATCTCCTATGCTTCTCGTAAGTTGAAGGAGCATGAGAAGAACTACCTAATACATGATCTAGAACTGGCTGCCATTATCTTTGAATGAAGATTTGGTGGTATCATCTTTATGGTATTACATTTGAGATTTTCACTGATCATAAGAGTCTCAAATATTTTTTCACCTAGAAGGAACTCAATCTCCGACAGAGAAGATGGATAGAGTTCCTAAAGGATTATGATTGTACAATTAGCTACTACGAAATCTCCAACAGAAAGCTAATGTGGTTATCGATACACTTAGCCGAAAGTCTAGAGGGACTTTAGCTTGCCACTGAGTTTTAAGCACAGACTTGATTCAGGGGTTTCTCCGAGTTGGGCCTTGAGGAGCAGAAACAGACAAAGTAGGGTATTCTTGTTACCATGATTGCTCAGTCATCGATCAGGACGAGGATGAGAGAGGCCCAAGCCGGTGATCAGCGCTTACAGTTCATTGGCAGCCAAATAGCTTCCGGGCAGTAGACGGAGTTCACCTGAGATGACGAGGGTATTATTTATTTTCAGGGTAGATTATGTGTACCCCATGCTCACCCGGTCATGGAGGAGTTACTTCAGGAGGCTCATCGCTCCCGATTTGCTATCCACCCAGGCGGGACCCGTATGTATCGAGATTTGATGCGTTTCTACTGGTGGAACGACATGAAGAAAGACATCACAGATTTTGTAGCTAGATGTCTAGTCTGTCAGCAGGTGAAGGCTGAGCACCAGAGACCTGTCAGATTACTTCAGAGGATTCCTATTTCTGAGTGGAAATGGGAGCACATCACTATGGATTTTGTGGTGGGATTGCCTAGGACACCACAAGGCCATGAAACGTTTGGGTAATCGTTGATCGATTAACCAAATCCACACATTTCTTAGCGATTCGGAAGACTGACTCTCTGGATCGATTGACAGAGTTGTATTGTCAGGATATCATTAGATTGCATGGTGTTCCTTTGAGCATTATATCGGATAGAAATCCACGATTCACGTCCCGGTTCTGTCAGAGTCTGCAGGCCTTAGGCACACAACTCTGTTTCAGTACAGCATTCCATCCGCAGACAGATGGACAGTCAGAGCGGACCATTCAAACTCTAGAGGACTTGCTGAGGTCTTGCATTATGGATCTCGGATGCAGCTGGGAGGACCACCTGCCATTAGTAGAGTTCGCCTACAACAACAGCTATCATTCAGCTATCCAGATGGCACCGTTTGAAGTGTTATATGGTAGTCCTTGTCAGACACCCACCCTCTGGGAGGAGGTTGGGGAGGCCCAGCTACTAGGACCTCACAGAGCTCAACATGAGGCAGAGTTGGTCCGCACTATCAGACAGATGATGTTAAAGGCATTGGATCGCAAGAAGAGTTATGCTGATCGGAGACGGAGACTTCTAAAGTTCTCTACTGGCGACCATGTATTTCTGAGAGTCTCACACACGAAAAGGGTGAAGAGATTTAGCCTCCGAGGAAAGCTAGCTCCACGATATATTGGGCCTTTCTAGATCTTGGAGAGGATTTGAGCGGTAGCTTACTGTCTGGCGCTACCATCGTCTCTGGCAGGCATTCAGGATATATTTCATGTGTCCATGCTTAGGAGATATGTACTCGACCTAACACATGTTTTGTCGGATATATTAGTTTCCATTTAGCCTGATGCTACCTACGAGGAGGTACTAGTACAAATTCTGGAGCACAGAGAACGTCAGCTGTGGAATAAGACTATTCGGTTGGTTAAAGTCGGATGGCAGTATCATTCTGACGAGGAGGCTACCCGGGAGCTCGAGGATAAGATCCGAGCTCGATACCCCCATCTCTTTACCTGAGGTATGTGTGTTAGTTGTTCCGTTCAACATGAATACTGCATATCTCTTACTAGTACTTGCTAATGGTAAATAACGAAATTTGGGACCAAATTTTTGTAAGTGGGGGAGGATGTTAAATACGACATTTTTAGGTGTTTAAAAGTGAAAATAACCTAAACTTAGCCCACGACTAAGCCCGACCCATTTTCCTTCCCCTCCTCCTCCTCCCTTTCACGTACGCCAACTTCTTCCCCTCAACATACGCCTTTGTCGCAATCGAAGGGGCGCAACTCTTCCTTTCACCATCACTCCGCGAGCACCACTTCGAAGCCCACAAAGGAGCAAGCGAACCCCTCCTTCCCTTCTCCTCGCTCTCGCGTTTTGCCCTAGCAGCAGTCGATGCCTTTCCTTCCTCTTCTCCCATACGCGAGCCACAACCACGCCAAGTCGCAAGCGCAGTCACCCTCTTCGCGCAGCGTTTCCTCATCTCCTCATGCGTCCCCTTGTCTAGAGCAGTGGGAGATCCGAGCATGGTGAGGAGATCTCCGACAACAGTCAGCGATTTATTATGCCTTGCGGAGGCTATTGATGCCGATTTGGACAACACACCATTGTCGGCCGATCCTCCTGCTCTCTCCCTCAACAACATCGGATTTGAGCCAGCTCGGCTACACTGTGTCGCCGGTGTTGAGCTGAGAGGAGGAAAGATCCGAGTCTAGCATCAACCCCTGGTTGTGGCGCTCGCGATTCTAGACAACAAGAGCTGTTACTCCGGCCATTTCTAGGTAGGAGGAGAGGTATATTTGTTGCTAATTGTTGGTAGTTTTTTCGTTCGACGATTTCCTGATCGTGTTCACGGATTTCAGACCTTTGGGTAGTGGATTTTTTAGATTGCTTCCATTGCCACACTTGCCACATCATTGCAGTGGCATCACGACTACTGGATTAGAGCTCAATCGCTGTCGGCATTGCTGGTAGCCGAACACAGCGGAGGCTTGCCTTCTCCTTTCTGAATTCCTGCTATACCGGTTACTAGTTGAGTCTCCTTGCTGTTGTATTCAGGTAATAGCTAATCCTGGTTTCCGATTTAGGGTTGTGTATGATAGAATGTTGATTTGGAGTTTGGTTGTGATTGGGCAACAAATCATTCTTGCCAGCCATCATCTGCTCCAGCCAACATCACCAACATTTCAGTGGTGACCTACAGGGGATACACCATCTGTGGGGGTGAGTCATTAATTTTGATTCTTGCTTAAGCCTATTATGATTTGAGTAAATGATTAATAGGGATGGTTGCGTAAAATAACTAAGGTTGAGAATTAAACCTAATCTAAAGAGGAGAATGACTTTAGGGAAACGTAAACATTTATTGGGGTTAAGCGAAGGTTGTATATTGTTTTAGACTACCCTAATTATGTTAAGGAGGTTAAGTTAGCTATTTGATTTATATTAAGATAACTAAATTGTATGTATCTATGCAGGACCCTGATTTGAGATGAGCATCTCATCGTGGAAATTATTGGATACAAAACTACAATAAAGGTGGGTATCTTTGACTTATCTCCTATAATATTATCATTTCGATATGCGTAGTATTTTATAGCTAGCAGTAATTTTTATGTTTATATCTGCCCCTGATATGTCACTACTTGATACATGTTGTATGCTTTCATTGTTATCTGTTACGCATTTAGTTCTATATCATCTTGATACTTGCCATGTATACTTAAGATCATAGAAGCAGTGACATACCATTCATTACTGGGCACTCGACTAGCTACTAGATATACCTTGCATGTATACCTATACTTATGATACTCAGGTCATTAATATGGACTCATTTTGGTGCATATCATATGGAGGCGTAGACTGATCGGTGATTCATGCATTAGTGTTATGCACCATCTTGCATGATTGCATGCTGGCAGTCATCGGTTCCTTTATAGTTGAGCCCATCGCCAGTTACATGATCTGTACACACAACCACTCATGGGTTAGTGGTACATCAGGAGGGTATGTGCAGTTGCTCTGTCAGGGCTCCGTGCGTCCACTCATGGGTAGCGGTGACGCAGCGTGGTAGCGGGCAGGGATCCCTCCTCTTGACTATGACACAGGGAGATGAGAGCTTTGCTCCCCCACTTAGTATGGGGTAGGAGGATAGGTGTACTCTGATAGCATCCTGTCCACTCGATCACTCAAGAGTAATGATGGCAGAATGCACAGTTGTCATAACCCTACCCACTCGACCTCACCATCGCGGTGAGAGTGGCTAATTTGCGTAAGGGGTGACCATGTCATTGCATCATGTGCATATTGTATAGATTGTATTTGTTTGTGTTTGCTGTATTTTTGTTGCTGCCTTGGTTGTTGCATATCCTTGATATGCATATACAGGAAACATTATGTATTTGGTCTGACGACCCTACACCTGTTTGCATGGTTCCCACCCTTATGTCAGGATAGGAGGTTCAGGTAAGTACTGTTCTTCAGTAGTTCCGTTTTGCATCTCTACTATTATTTTTAGGAGACTGTACTGCATGGTTATTACTGATAGCTATACCTTACTATGCATGTCTGCCTGATACTCGTTGAGTTCATTGAACTCACCCCGTTGCTTTATTCTTATTTTTAGGTTGAAGCCGTCAGGAGAGTCCAGCTGCTAGTCCCTCCTTTTTGTCGTAAGGTGTTTTATTTTTGGTCATATGGGTTTTTGTCATGTTGTTTAGAAACAGTACTTCAGACTTGTTTTGGTCTTGTACTCATGGATTTACTATCGAGTTTTTGGTAGCCTACCCACAGTTTTTCGCTGTGATGTTTCCCTTTTGTAGTGGAGTAAGTTTATATATTCGATATGATTTGCTACGTTCCTGCCCGGACGATAGAAGAGGTAAGTTTGGATGTTTGTTTTCAATTTTCGTATTGTGTTGACAGCCGGAGGCTATTTTCACTATTATTAACTCGTGGAATGTTTATTTACTTTATTGTATATGTTCCAACCGTGTTGGCCGAGGGTTGGGTGTGTTGTATACAAGATTCATATTGTCACCCATACAGGGGAGATGCTGCTGGATTTTCATCGGACAGGGACTCTTCTGGGGCATGACAACGACTTCTTAAAATTTCACCGCTAATGACTAATTGATCATACGATCAATCCAGAAACACTCTGTGGATTCGCTTGGATTGATGGGTTAGCGACGATTTATTAGATTTGTCGCTAATCCTTATTTTAGCAATAATTCATTGTGTATTCGTTGCTAATAGTTATGTTAGCGACGATTATTTGTGTGTTCGCCGCTAATTTTTAATCGATCACGCAATCGATCCAGAAACATTCTATAGAATCTCTTGGATCGAAAATTTGACGATGATATTTGGAATTTGTAGCTAATCCTATTTATTTTAGCGACGAAAATTTGTATATTCATCGCTAATCGCTTGGGTTTAAGGATTAGCGATGATGTTTTGTGTATTCGTTGCAGAAAATTTGGCGAAGATGTTTATAATTCATCGCTGAAACTACTTATTTGTGGTGAATATGGTAGTTTCGCCGCCAATAAAGATATTTGCGGCGAATATATATATGTTCGCCGCTAAGATATTAGCGACGAAAGTAAATGTGCATCGCTAACTACTTTTATTTGCGGCAACACACCACTTCATCGCAAAAAGTCATGTTTAGCTATGAAACATAAGTTCGTCACTAAATATTCGTTGCTATTTTACTAAATTATTGTAGTGTCTGCGACTACGTACCAAATAGAATGCTACCGCCCATGAAAAGTCATCCTGCCTGATATCGTTGGCCGATGAGCCATTAGTGAGTCATTGATGATGCTGACGAAGTCATCATGAGCTGGAGGAAAGTGGGTTGCCAGAGATGCCCGCAAGCCGATGAGAAGAGCTTCGCCAAGCATTGCAGGGAGGGGCAGATCATCTAGAGAGCTTGCGAGAAGTAGAAAAGCGAGGGAGGGGTTTGAATAAAGGCTAGGAGGTGCCCTCGTTCATCTACTCTGACGCTCAAGTTAGTCTTTAGTGGGAGAAAAAATGGAGTAGAAGTACTGTATAGGAGAGTAATGCTTATATGTATATGTGTGTACCTTGGGACGCGAGGATAAACTCTTTTTATAACACAAAAGAACGAGATGTTATATCTGCGACTGTTAGAGCGGGTGGTGTGCATTTGATAGGATATGATCCTGGTAAGAGGATGTCCCATCGCTGTATAAAAGAGTTACATCACCCATAGCTAGTACTGTGGGAGATCGTGTGGGATCATGCTATGTCAATCATGCTATTCCACAAGTTATGTCAGTCCATGTTCTATTAAACAACTGGATATTTTTGCCTGGGAGAGGCGTCGGGTCGGAGGAGCCAAACTGGGATGAGCAGTGGATCGGCAGGGATGGAGAGCTGGATTGTTAGGGCTGAGAGGAGCGTTAGATTTGGATCAACGGGGCCGTATGGAGAGTTAGATCTGTGAGGCCAAGAGGAGTGCTGGATCTAGATCAGCGGGGTCATATGAAGAGCTAGATCGGCAGGGCCGAGAGGAGCGTTAGATCAGGATCAGCGGAGCCATATGGAGAGTTGGATCAACAGGGCCGAGGGGAAAGCTGAATCAGACTGAGATGCTTGTAAAGCTGAAGAGAAGAGCTTAGCCGAGCACTGCAAAGGCATGTACGGTGTGATTTTTTTTAGCGGAATGATGAAGGAAAACCCTAAAAGGAGGGGAAAAGGAAAAGTCATAAACAAAACCCCAAAAAGCCTTTGTTCACATGGCACCTTCTTCATATTCCCCACATCACAAGGCTCCTCCTTAAGTCTAGTTGAAGGAGGCATGAGTCTGACTGTTTGAACCATTGTGTTGTGGTGGAATGGGATGGATTTGTCACATTAGCCTTCATAATTTATCTATCTAGTAACTAGTGTTGAGCCTTCGTAGGGAGTGAAGGGTTTTAGCTAAGTGTGCAAGAAATTTTTGATTGAGGAGTCGGTGAGGGAGTTAAGAAGCCAATGAAAGAGTTTCTGGGTCTATTGTAAGGCTATATTGCTAACGTGAGGCTAGAAGTATTAGGACTAAAAGAATTCATATATCTTCATAATAATATGATATTGTTCATTTTTGGCCCAAGACTTCATGATTTTATTTTTGGAATTTACCTAAAAGGACTCATACCAATGGAGATATCTTTCCCTTATAAGTTCATGATCTTTCCCATATGTTTTCAATGAGGGACTTTATTTGCAATTGTTAGTGAGAGCCTTAGAGCCAATCAAATGTTGATTGTTGTATGGACTCAATGTATCAATTCCAATAGTAATAAAGGCATGTTATGGTTATTATACTTACTTGTATTGAGTGCCAAATAACTAAGTA
>JBAMIE010000114.1:8111580-8125563 GCA_037177295.1 Kaempferia parviflora
CGCGGCGTTGGAGCGTCGGTGCAATTATATATATATATAGATAGAGAGAGAGAGAGAGAGAGAGAGAGAGAGAGAGAGAGATTTGATATCTTGCTCGACGTTTCCTACGTGACTTTGAGTGACATCTGACGTGGTTGATCTGACATGGCAAAATTAATTTTTTTTAATCCCTCTCTCCCTCTCTTATCTGCATACAACAACTTTCTCTCTTTCATTTTAAATTAAAATAAAATACTTTCTTCTCTTTCCCATGATTACATGCAGTTATAACAAAATTTTTTTTCTCTTTTCTGAAGTGGCTGCAACAAGCTGTTGTAGTTACTTGAGGTAGCTGCAATAAGCTGTTGCAGGTAGTAGCTGCCACAACTGCCACAAGTTGTGGCAGCTAGTAGCTGCCATAACTGTCACAACTATGACAGTTACTAGCTGCCACAACTTGTTGCAGTTACTGTATGAACTAATAGGAGAGAGAATAATTTTTTTTTACAACTACATGCAATCATAGAAGAGAGAATTTTATTTTTATTTAAGATGAAAGAGAAAAAAGTTGTTGCATGCAGATGAGAAAGAGAGATGGGGATTAAAAAAATTGAGTTTTGCCGCGTCAGATCACCCACATCGGATGTCGCTCACAAATCGGGCAAGAAGCGTCGGGCAGAATATCAAATCCGTATATATATACGCGGGTTGTAATTGGCTCACTTCAGGTTGATCTGGACCTGACCTGTTTATTAATTGGGTCAATTGGGTTGATCCGATTTTGATTCGAACCCGAAACTACCCAACCCTAACTAGATATTTTTATGTTCAATTTGGATCATATTTTCGTGTTTGGTCAAAAATTGTCACCCCTACCTCTTTTGCCATTGAATGAATCTAACCCTAGATCTTATTCTTTTGACCTCTCAAAGATATTTTTCATTCTTTTAAGGGTCTTTTCTAATTTTTCAAGTCTTAATCTCAATACTTGATTTTCTATCCTTAACTCCTCAATTTTTGATTTTCATGATTTCCTTGAGCATTTCTCGTTTTAGACATATATCTAAAATCCTTAGAGTTCTTACTTAAATTATTTTCTATCTTTTTATCCTTAGGTAAGGTAGTTCTAGCATGGAATGATTTATAATTTTCCTTAAATTTTTTATGCTTTCTATTTTCATGATAAATAATATTAAAATAAAATAAATTATTTCTGACATGCTTTTACCATGATTTAAATAAATACCATTAACTAATGATACCTTAGTTTTGCCCTTGGAAGCTCCCCTTTACTTGAGCTTTCTCCTTTGTTCTTTATCGTATTCCTCTCCTTTTTACATTGGTTCCGATAATGTTCCTTTTGATTGCACAAGAAATATGATGGGCTCCTTGCCCTTTCGTATCATGGGGCTGACTTCTTTTGACTTTTTTCCTTCATCTTGAAGTCATTTAAGCCTTCTTTTTGGTCAATTTTGGACACTTACTTTTGTAATGTCCATTCTCCCTACACTCAAAGTATATAATGTGATTTTTATTTTTACAAATTGAAATAGTTATACCTTTGCTTGTAGGAGTGACACATTTTTCATTTGATCCGGAAGTTGAAGCTTCTTCTTGTTCTGATATCAATGATCTACACTCACCCTCAATCCTTAAGGAGGATTCTTCTTCAACTTCTTCCTCAGATGTTGAGCATCTCTCAACCTCCGAATCCTCATGCACGCGAAATAAAGAGTTTCCCTCTTTGCCTTTGTCATTGCTTTCCATTGAGGATGGATCTTCATGGAGCTTGGCCAATTTGCTCTATAACTCACTTGCATCCTTGTAATTTCATATCTAACACAAAATATTATTAGACAATCAATTAACTAAAATTTGGTTATCTTGTCGTTTATCTCAAATTTTTTGAGTTGCTCCTCGGTCTAATTCTTTTTTCTTGAGGAGTCCTCCTTGACCATCAATTAGGGTTTCAATTTCCTCCATTATGATGTACCATTCTTCAATGTTCATCATGAAGAAATCTCAACAATAACGGTCCATTGGTCAAATCCTCCCAATTTGTAGGATGGAGGTGCTCGGATGTCATATCAGAATCTATCTCAGAAATCCATTTGTAGTTGAGCTCTTTTGACGATGAGTCTTTGACCTTTGAAATTAAGGCTTCAACTTTCAACTTCTTCTTCCTTTAGCTCGTTGCTCTTTCCGGCAATTAGTCCATAGAAGAGTGGTCTCTATCTGATATTACTTGTTAGGACACCTAGAGAACTAGAGGTTGGGGGGGGGGGGGTGAATAGTTCTGTTTACTTCTTCGATGATAATTTACAGTGGATACTCTAAGCAATCGCTAACATCGTATCCACCTCCTTAAGGTGACTAATTCAAGGGTTCGCTCCGCACGCTCACAACTCCATTATGGATACCTCCTTCTTGGAGGCAAAGAAGCCTCGTACAATCACAAATATGAGAAATACAACAAGAAACGCATAGCAAATACAAATGAAATCTAACACGATTTACAATAATGAAATCTTGCTTAACTTGCTCTCTTATTGCGTGGAAATGACTCTTGATTGGTTGAAAATGTAGCATCACTTCTTCCTCAACGTCCCAAGCATCGGCGACCTTCAAAATGCCCACGAAAACTCTTTTCTAGGGTTCTTTGATGCCTCCCAATCGATTCAGTTTTTTTCCTAATCGATTATCATGTCATCCGACCGTTCGGACACCTACAGAATGACTCTTTTTCAAAGGCCTAATCGATATAGAAGTCTACTATTCGCTCGAGAACTCTTACCAATCGATTAAGCTCTACCTTAATCGATTAAACATGTTCCTAATCGATCACCCAATCGATTAAGAAGCTCATGTTTGCGTCGCGAGGAAAGGTTCCCAATCGATCACTTGATTGATTACTTTTGTCCTTGATCGATTACCCAATTGATCTAGAACCCTTCTATTCCACGAGGAACAACTCCCAATAGATCACCTGATTGATTGACTTTGAACCAATCGATTACCCAATAGATTGTCCAACCCTAATCTCCTAAACTTGATTTTAGGGTTCCCTTTCCTAACATCCGGTCAACCGTGACCTGTTGGGACTTCCCCATCAAGTGTCCGGTCAATCTTTGATCCACTTGGACTTTTCATCTCGTGCCAAGTATTAGGTCAACCTTTGACCCACTTGGACTTTTATTTTGTCAACTTTCCATTGGACTTCTGATCATCAAGTGCGGTCCTCTTTGACCCTTTTGGATTTTTCACTTGCCTAACCTCCAGTTAGGACTAGTCACTCGGTAGACATCCACCTTGTCTAATCTCAGTTAGAGTTTTTCTTTTGCCAACGTACGATTCTCTTTGACTCACTTGGACTTTTCTTTGCTTAACTGCAGTTAGGGCTTTATCTTGCCTGACATCCAGTTGGGACTTTACCTTACTTAACCTCTAGTTAGGACTTTTCCCCTGACTAGCCTTCGAGTTTAGGACTTTGCTTTCTCTAACCTCCAGTTAGAATTTTCTTAGTAAAGTATCCAGTCCTCTATGATCTACTTGACTTCTCTCTCATATATTGTCAAATATCCAGTCAACCTTAATTAACTTGACTTCTTCTCACACATTATCTAAACATCGAAATTTTAACTCGATTTTAGTCAAACTAGTCAACTTTGACATTAGGACGATTGCACCAACAATACGTTCACATCGGACATCCCATGTATTTGGCCTCACAACCATCTATGGAAAGGTAAATCAAGAAACTGAGTAGACTATTATATGAGAGGGTATTTTTCTCCAACTTTATCAAGAATCGACCTTTAACCATTTCTGTAAATCTATTATGTGGTAATCAACTCAACCATGCCCCGGAAGTAGGTAGATTGTGTTTCCTGATTTATCTATTTGAGGTGGAGGTGAGTTATTATTCAAGTTGATTTTGTCTAACTCTAAGTTCATGTATTGAAAGGAGACGTCCCATCGGGGCGGTGCGATGGTTAAGGCATGAGAGCTTGCCACATGAAGTCTAGAGGTCGAATCTCGGCGCGCCCGAGCATATACCTCCCTCATGTCTTGACCATTTGCACTTATGACTATTTGTCATCCGTGATTTACCTCCTCCATGGTAGTCCTGGGACGGGTTGGCCTGGGGAGGCACTGGGAGTGAGCGTATTCGTCTTTTGCCACATGTATTGAAAGGAGACGACGGAGAAAAAACTTCTCCGACCCTTAGTTATTTGACGATTGATTATAAGTTGATACCATGATTTATCCTTCTTCCATATAAGTTTATCAAAAAAAAAAAAAATACTTGAGATGAATACAATCATCTATTACTACCCTATTAGAACAGATCTCACTTTGATGTAATTGGACTGCTCTTACTGCTTTGGTATGATGGTTCACTTAGAGATGAATATAATCATCTGTTACTACCCTATTATAACAATATCTCACTCTGATATATGTAATTTGACTGCCCTTACTGCTGGGTCCACACCGTGTGAGGTAGTCATGCCTCACGTTAGTCGACATTGCATCGTGCAACTCGACACCGCGTCGTTCAGCTCAGCACCACGCGTGACCGCGCATCGCAGGTCAGCACCGCACGAGGTAGTTGCGCGTCATGCAAATCCGCACCCCGCGACCGCGAGTCGCCGGCACTCAGGTCGCGGTGACTACATTTTAATTTCCTTTTTCTTCTTTTCCGTAAGAGATTAAAGATAAAGGCAAAGAAAATTTTATTGCATCGTGACTAATCATGACGCAGAGGTTCGATCATGGCCTTAATGATCACATCGTCTAAGAAGAGAATAATACACATGAGAATTATAATCGATATCTAATAATGCAACTTCATACGAGAATACGACACAAGCGCACGCCAAGGGCTTGATAAAGGACAATCATGCATTTATGTTCACATTATGTGCTACAATTTCGTTTTCTTCGCTTTTTTACTTTATAGTGCATTGGCATCCAACGGCAACAACTTTTCCTTTTTTATTAATACAGGTATCCAGATACTCAAAACACACGATCTCTACTCTAATTTTTCTAAAGTACATACAAAAAGGTTCGTGATAATTAACCTAACAACTGATCTCACGGTCGAAAATCCATGATAAAACTTGCTCTGCTCCAGTTGGATTTTGAACTGTCACTACTAAAAAAGGGCTGATGGGATTTATTGTCGTTAAAGGTTTAATTCCCGTTGTTAAAGCTCATCAATGACGGTATTTGATACCGTACTATGTGTCCATCAAATATCTTACCGCTGCACTACCCGGGAGGTCCAATATCAACAACTCTGCACTATAAATCATTTTCAAACTATGTATTATATTTATCCTTAATGAGGCAAGAGAGCTTAGGCAACCAAGTGTAAGGCGGCCGCTAATAAGCGGATTAGAGGGAAGCGAGTGCCAAGCTTTGTCTAGGTCATCTTAACAATGATTTCCCTTAATTGTCCATCAACATATAAATTTGGATAAACATTTGAGTTGATTTTGAAACCTAGCTCATTCTAATTCATTATCTTGCTTAAAATGTTCTGAATGAATGGCAAAGATACAAGTGCATTGAAAGTCAATAATTCTAACTGACCACTTTTAATCAATTATTTAATTAGTTAATAATCTCATAAATAACTAAAATGAGCTTCTAACATATTAATTAATGGATCAAAAATGAAAGGAGTTTTTTTTTTTTTAATAATCACATGATCGCCCCTCTTTTATTTTATTTTTATCAAAAAGAGACCCACCCACTCTACCCCATCAGCTTTGTAAAATGAAACAGCTACCCTCCAATATAATATTTGACCGATTTTGATTTTTTAAATTTAAACTCGGAATCGATTGAGCAGACTTGACTTGTTCAATAACATTCACATTGTAGTAATTACGATTTTATAGTATCCACGGGATTACAGACTTGATTTGTTCATCTAATATTCACATTGTAGCATTACAGTTTCATAGTTATTATGATACGGATCACTTATAATATTTACATTATAGTAGCTATGAAACTGTAGCTACTATAACTATAATAGTAATTACAGTTCTATAGTACTTACGATTTCGTAGCTGCTACAAAATGAACTTATTATGTTCATACAATTGACTGACCAGTTTACGAATTAATGTATGTAATAAAATATAATAATGTCAAACAGTGTATTTAAAAAAACATGAAACCATCACATTAACACTTGCTGAAGCCTCTATAGGTGATAAAATTCCAACTCGATGTGCTTACTATCTTTATCAAATTCTGAGAGCCGAATTACAGGAAGGTGTCATTTACGAGTAGTTGATAATGAAAGAGGGACACTTATTTGATGATTAAAAAAAATTCTTTTGATTTTGGATATTTATTAACAATATATATTTTATTATTATTATTTTTTTTTTCAAAAATAAATTTTGAGGCGGCAACCTCCCCGATCTCTTCTATATAAAGGAAGCCTTTCCATTGCCAAGAGAGCATCTCGTTTCTCTCCTCTTTCGGCTCATGGCATCCTTAGTCGCCCTTCTCCTCCTCCTCCTCCTCTCGTTCTCCACCCTCGCTGCTATCTCCGCCGTCCCCTATCAGGACATCCTGATCCTCTCCAAGCAAGGCGGGGCCGTCTCCGGCCTCAGCGACGAGGAGGTGAGAATACTCTACCTGGAGTGGAGGGCCAAGCATCGCCCCACCGAAAAAGCCTTAAATCTGGACGAATACCGGTTCGAGGTCTTCAAGGAGAACCTCCGGTTGGTGGAAGAGCACAATGCGGCGGCCGATCGCGGGGATCACGCCTTCCGCCTCGGGATGAACCGGTTCGCTGATCTCACCAACGAGGAGTTCCGGGCTAGATTCCTCGGGAACTTCTCCCGGCTGAGGAGATCCTCCTCCCGGAAAATCAGCAGCCGGTACCGGCTGAGAGAAGGGGACGATTTGCCCGATTTCATCGATTGGAGGGAGAAAGGCGCCGTCGTCGCTGTAAAGGATCAGGGCCAATGCGGTGAGCTATTCCTTCCTTCCTTTGTTGACTTCAGTGATAGTAAAGTTCAATATCCAACTTTTGTTTGAAGAACGTCTCCAGTTTTCTTTTTCTTTACACATGAACAATTCAAAATCTTTGTTCATGAACAAGCTAAACATATAAGTGTATTCAAATTTATTCATTTAGTTTAATGAATTGTTGAAGATGAGTCATTTAATTAATTAACCTCGTGCATATTGTACGAATAGAAAAAACAAGAAGCTCTTATCAAAGTTCATTTACAGCCCTAAGTAATTAATCATATACTTAGAAACTTAACCTTTGAGATAAAATAATAGGTTTGTGACAGATTTTCTAGCAAGTTATGGCAAGCCAACGATTAGATGTTAAGTAGTTGGTTTCAGTGATCTCAACAGGTACGCTAATTATATATGCCTTTGACGGTGTTTACAGGAGATTGTTGGGCGTTCTCTACAGTTGCTGCCGTCGAAGGCATCAACAAAATCGTCACTGGTAATCTGATTTCACTGTCGGAACAGGAATTATTGGACTGCGATACGGGCAACGGTGGCTGCGATGGTGGACATATGGACGTTGCGTTCGAGTTCATCATTGACAATGGCGGCATAAACAGCGAGGAGAACTACCTGTACACTGGCGAACAGGGGACTTGCGATACCAACAAGGTGATCGATCTATTGATTAACCATTTGCAGCTAGAGACACTTCCAGTTTTGCGATTGTGGATGACTTTATAAATCTCGATCGTTTGGTGCCTGCCTGCCTGCCTGCCTTTCTCACGCAGGAAAATGTTCATGTTGTGTCAATTGATTCGTATGAAAATGTTCCTTCCAACGATGAGAAGTCTCTCCAGAAGGCCGTGGCTAATCAACCAGTTAGTGTTGGTATTGAGACCGGAGATAATTTCAAACTTTATGATTCGGTAAGATTCATCCAGATGATTAACTTTTGGTGGTCATTAAAATCACCAGATCATGTCAAAGTCCATTGCAATCTTGAGCTTATCTACTCATTGTTTTCGCAGGGAATCTACACGGCCGACTGCGGAACTAACTTGGATCATGCTGTGACCATAGTAGGCTATGGTACTGAAAATGGTAAGGACTACTGGATTGTGAAGAACTCATGGGGTGAGGAATGGGGAGAGTCTGGCTACGTACGAATGGAACGGAATATCGCAGACTCTTCTGGAAAATGTGGTATTACCTTGATGGCTTCTTACCCCATAAAAGGAGGGGCCAACCTGCGCAACAACTATGCTGCTGCCTCTTCTTCTTCTTCTTCCTCCTCTGCGCCTTCCCTTGCCAAGCCTCTTACCGCTTGCGATAGCTACTACACCTGCTCAGGCAGCACCACGTGCTGCTGCATCTACCAGCAGGGAAATCACTGCTTCGCTTGGGGGTGTTGTCCGCTCGAGGGGGCGACCTGCTGCAACGACCACTACAGCTGCTGTCCCCGTGACTACCCGCTCTGCAGCGTTGCCGATGGCAACTGCCTAATGGTAAGTCCTGCTGGACACGGAAATCATTATATAGTAGGAGTGCAAATTTATAATATATATTTGAGTTCGAGCTACGATTCAAAATTGATTCAAAAGTGTTTGGGGATGAAAATGGTCCAGCTATTGCCCAGTTAAACATGTCTCTGTGTAATGCAACTACATGAATGAGTCCCACTGCTTCTGTCTTTGTCATCTAATTACTTGCTCATCTGATTTCAATTACAGAGCAAGAACAGTCCTCTTCGGGTGAAGGCTTCGACCCGCACTGCTGCGATTCCCAATTGGGTTTTAAGTGGCTCAGGGGGTTCCAAGAGCAGTGCATGATGAGACTACAAGAAGCAACTCGCTATGATATGTATTAACAAATAAGATCTTGACTCCGAGATCATGTACTAGGTAGATCTTGGATTAGTTGAATGATATAATATTGCACCCGCCGTGATGTTAAGTATCAAGTATCTTACTTTGCTATACAAATGATATTGCTGTTCCTTGATAATTTGTTGGACTCATCATAATGCAAGGTAAGTCATATATAAAAGGAGCGACAATCACCCTTTTGGTACGCAGAATTAGCAGTCCATGCTCACTTAATCTAAACTGATACACTTATCATGTCATTTAAAGTGTCTATTAACTAATTAAATATATTTTAATATTGATCTAAACCCTTACCTAAGTTTAGAAAGTTTTTCTCTTAATTCACAACATAAAATGTAGGATTAAATTCTTGGGCATGACAAATAATTCATAGTTTGTCTATTAAAAATTTAGGTCGTGTCTGTTATATTATTAAAATTTTTAAATGGCTTATTTGTGATTGATGAAAATATTTGGATTTTTTCTCAGTAGACTTCATTTCCTCGCCAATGTTATTATAGCTGCTTCTGTCACTACATGGGCCATCACTGCGCAGTGCACACTATTTTTCCTGGTAATTTTCCTCTATTTTTCTCAATCGGTCGATTTATTTTTAGTGTTCTAGGAGAACGGCCATTGTCCTTGAATTTATCATTTTATTAGAAAAAAATATTTTATAATGCGTCGTAATTAAGACACGGTGGTGAATATTATCATGAGCAAAGAGGTTATCTCTTTTACCAGGATAGAAATCTTCAAGTTGTGACAATATCGAGCACGTTCTCATTAATTATTTTACCCTTTAGGCGTGTTTACTTGAGAGTTTGAGGGAAAGCAAATATAATTATATGGGTTAAGATTAAGAGGGGTGAAAATACTAAACAATTTTTTTTTTCTTTATCAAGCATGATAAAAAAAAGGGTGAAAATCAAGGGGCACTTCATTTTATCGAAATCATCCAAGGACGCCCCATCACACCGACCCCTTATCAAATGCACAGCTACCCTTGAGTACACTGTTCGATATTGTTATTTTCTGTCACTCAATCCCATCAGTCATTTTTATGAATATGACAAGTCTTTATTATATCAACTACGATTTCGTTGCTACTACAATGTTATATAATATAATCTATAGTTTCATAGTTACTATGATAGTTATAGCAGCTACAGTTTGTAGCTGTTGTTAGGGCCTTCGCAAGCTAGAGGGGATTGAATAACTCTGATCGTTTTGTCTCGATTATGGGTACTCGTCGTTTGAATGCGCAGTTGAATACTTGAATCAAACTTGAGGTCATATGCACTACACTTTAGTTTTACTTAGCATCCGCCTCTTAAGGCGACTAATCTAAGGTCTAGTCCTAACGATCTACCACCACTATAACATTCTCTTTCTCAAATACCTTCCAGAAGCGAAGACCCCTCTTACAACATGTTCTTGCAACAAATACAAACAAGCATACAAAGATAAATACAAATGAAAGCACAAACAACTTTACAAATGAAATCATGCTTTAAGCGCTTTCTTATTTCTTGATATTGCCTCTGGTTGGTTCGGAAATACAACAATACTTCGTCCTCAAACCTCCAAGAACGGACACCTTTAAATCTTCACGAAATTCTCTTATAGGGTTGCATTCAGGTTGATTTCCATCTAGCAATCCATTGCTTACCTTCACCAATCGACTGCCATCAAATTTAACCGTTTAAAACTACGGAACAACTTTTTTTTTTACTTTACCAATTGATTGATATATTAAAATTACTAATCGATTGACAGTCATTTATCGAACTGAACAATCGATTCGGTAAGCTTTTGTTCGCTGCTACAATCATCAATCAATTGGTACTGTAGCAAAAGCACTATAGTAGAAACCCTAAACCCTGAGATTGTAGCAAACCTTGAAACCACTATAGCAGCCCTAATTACTATAACAAATTCTAAATTTCAGGATTTAGGGGTTGCAATAAATCATAGTACTATACCAACCTTAGTTACTGTAATAAACCCTAAAAATACCTATAAAATCTCAATTTTAGGATTTAAAGCCCATCAATCAATCTATACCCTATTAATTGACTAATACTTCTGTTTTAGCCTTACCAAATTTAATTCTTGTCTTGTTTGGTACCTAGTTGACCTCAACTTACCTAGACTTTCTTTGCTCAACATTAGATCAACCATGATCTGCCGAGACTTCCTGTTGCCTAACATCCTATCAACCTTGACTGACCAGAATTTTATCGTTGTTAATTTGGCGTTTGATCAACCTTAACCAGCTGGGACTTTCTCATTGTCAGACATCCAGTCAACTTTAATCTGCCAAGACTTTTTTATTACTTAGCATTCGGTCAACCTCAACTTACTATGACTTTCGTCGTTACTAAGTGTCTAGGTCCTCCACAACTCACTTAAACTTTTCGTCTTATGCCAACTTCATGTTGGAATTTCGACCGCCAAGCGTGGGTCACTCATCATGACCGATTTGGACTTTTCGTCTCTTGTCAAGTATTTAGTCAATCTTGATCTACTTAACTTTTCACTCAACTAATTTAACACATTAATTAAATATCAAAACCTTAACTCGAGTTAACTTGATCAACTTGGTCAAGATTTAATCTTGCATGTATTATGTAAATAGATCTTGAAGAAGTCTCATGGAATTGATCATAATAATTCCATTTCTAAATAGTTAAACAAGAAAGATAATTCGTCATAGTCCCAATGATGGCTTCGTCCAGAAAGGAAAAAAGAAGAAAAATAATGAACAGGTGGACGCGCGATTTATATGCACAGGATATTATCAATCAGAATTCATATGAAGGTATAATATTTAAGTCCAAGGGCTTATCAAGGACAATCATGCATACTCCCTCATTGTGTGCCAAAGGTCATTTAAAAAAAACATTTTGCAATACATAAAAGTCCAATGTGTAATTGAAAGGTTAAAATTAGGCATCGTGTTATTATTTTGGTACCACGCAACTCCGAGTTCAACTCCCGACTCTCGATGCCATTCAATTCCGGGCTCCTGGTTGCCGCTTAGTCCCTATTTTTTGGATTACTCTTCAGAGGGGCTGCTATGAATGAAGGGGAATGTGGGTGTAGGATTAAGTCCATATGAGTGGACTAAATCCAATTAGGTCTACATGGGTCGACTAAATCCAATTGAGTCCACAAGGGTGGATTCAATATCCATAAGGTGGGTTTACACTGGATTAACATACACATAACTAATTATCATTAAAGAAACTAAACCCCAATTAAGTGGTTTAATGCTTAATTGCATATAAAGATGAGTTTAAATTAAATGAGTATGGATTCAATGTGTAGATTCATTGATCCGATTCATTAACATTAATAATGTATGAGTTTTAAGGTGGATAGTTCCTATAGGATGGACCCAAGGCATATAAGGGAAGGAACTTACCTAATTAGGACATCTTCTTGATTGAAGAAGGTTTTGAGGGCTCCTTCATCCTCCTCCTCTTATCTCCATTGAGAATGTTTTGGATTGCTGCCCATTCCTATAGAAGATCATTCCGCGCTTGCAGGAACTCTAATGACAAGTAAGAACGATGGCTAATGCGATGGATTCAGGTTAGACCATTGCGTTGCCGTTATTTCAGTTTCTATCCAATTCAGTCTTATGGATGATGATAACTCGATCCTTAGATGCATCCTTTAGTTTCATTTTGATGTATCTACATTGCTTACAATTGATATCAGAGCTTAGGATTAGCTTATCATGATTTTTAAGGCGTAAGAATTTTTTTTTTTGATGAATGACAGTGGAATAGGATTTTTCCTCCTCCATTCGCGTGTAGAAAAAGGGATCTGATGAATATCAGTCAATTGATATAGGACATCAGTCGATTGATGTTCAAGAATTATCTCGCTTTGTTGGAGGTTTGTTGATCCAATCAGTCGACTGCCATTAAGGCCAGTCGATTGATGTGCTTGAATTTACGAGTAGAAGTGTATCAGACTTGGTTGGAGCACTCGACTATTGCCATCAGTCAACTGTCATATTGACCACTCGACTGGAGACTCGATTGTTGTGGACCAGTCGACTGACGAATATGGGGACTCAACTGTGCACAGTATCAGTCGATTGATATCTAACATAGTCGATTGATGACTATTTTTAGCTCAGTTTTTAGTAGTTTGGTCTGTATTCTTCCTCGCTTTTGTTGCTTAGTCTAACCTATACTATCGCCAAAGTGAGAACTATTGAGGAGGCTAAGAATATTAGCGTAGAGGGATGCATATTCATGCTAAGGGTGATTGTCCCAAAGGAAGGTCATTTTTATGTCGGATGTATGTTTAAGGAATCTCACAAATTAAGTTAAACTTCTTGATCATGTGCATAGTGTGTCGGCCCAAAGGAATGAGCACTATGTGGCCGGTTAAGAGTATTGTGAGTGATGCTAGAAAATATAAGCTAAGGAAGCTCATGAATAAAGTATCATACACATGTGTTGGCCTAAAGGAAGGCGAGTTATTTGACAGATGAAGGTAATCATGAGTTATTTAGAGAGCACCAATATCAAGTTACAATTTAGTCTAAACACTTAATGTAATGTTGCACTATGTATCTCTGTTAATGTCTATATAGTTGCATGTTTTGTTATTGCACAACTATAAATAAACATGCCTTGTTCAATTAAATTGAGTTATGTTCTTTGCTTTTATTTATGTAATGCTCTAAATGTCTGTTAATTTGAACAATATCTCCGTGCTTACTGACACAAATTTTAGGCAATGGAAAGAGCATATTATAGTTTTGTTAGGCTGCATGGATCTAGACTTTGCATTTAGACATGATCATCTTGCACTTTTATTTAGTGATTTCACCGCTGATCAAAAGGTGATCTTTTGACAAGTGGGAGCGATCAAATCACAATGTCTATTCCAGAATCACTTAGGGGTTCAATAACTGAGAATGAGGATGCTAAAACCTTCCTTATGAAATTAGCGGATCGATTCGCCTTAAACAAAAAGGTTGAGACTACTATACTTCTCATGAAATTAGTGTCCATGCGGTACACAGGGAAGGGTTGTTGGATGCAATCTTGTTTTGATGTGTGTGTCAAATGTTTAAGTTAGGTTTCATATGTATTTGATATGGTTGCTT
>JBAMIE010000114.1:8188441-8207559 GCA_037177295.1 Kaempferia parviflora
ATAATCCAACATTCAAGTCTATATAGCATAACACGTTTAATCATCGTTTTGTGGAACTTCTCTTTGAGCTTTAAAGGTATCACAAAGAACACTCGATGCTATCTTCCATTTCAACTATCCTACCTTTATTCTATGTAAAATATCTCTATCAATTTTTTTTTCCTTTTGTAAAAATTATTCTAGATACTTAAAGAGTTAAGCTCTCAATTATAAAGAATTCATCATCTCTTATCCTAACAATTTTCTTGTTACGTCAAATATTACTAAACTCAAATTTCATATGCTTATATTCATTTTTTAATCTACTAAGCCAAAACCTTTTACTTAAGTCCTGCAACGTTCGAGTTTAACATTTACTCATTCACATCTCTTATCAACCTAAACAATGTCATCCACAAATACCATGCACCATGGTTACTTGTCTTGGATGTATCTATTGAGTTCATTCATGACTAGTGTAAAAAGATATGGACTTAGAGTTGATCCTTGATTATAGGAAACACTTCAGTTAATCCATTTGGAGTCTTCACTTTTGTCATTACATTTTGATATATATCCTTAATTGCTTTAATCTGTTATAATTTTTTTTAGGTAATAACACCATGTGTAAGTCTTGCTTTTTTTTCCTGTTACTTTCGATGGATTGTTTGAGAAGATATATAGCTTCTATCATCGACCTTTCATATATGAATCTAAATTGATTTTCAATCACCTTGATTTCCTTAATTTTTTTTTTTCAATTTTTTTTCGAAGTTTGTATGACTTCTTAACTTAATGCCTCTATAGTTCACACAATTTTGTAGGTCTCTTTTATTTTTATATAGGGGCTATAATAATTATGTTCCATTGATTAAACATTTTATTCATTTTCAACATCAGGTTGAATAACTTTTTAAGCCATTCAATATTTTGTTTTCGTAAACATTTTCATACCTCATTAATTGTCTACTAAAGTTTGATTTCTTTATAAAAATTTAAATTTCTATACTTTTCAATCTATTTAAATTATCTAAGTTATGTCGGTCACCACATAACCTTATATTAAAGAGTTGATAAAATGCCTCTTCGATTGCTCCTTTATTTCTTCATGCTTCATGGGACTTTATTGGATTCATCTTTAATGCATCTAATTTGGTAAAGATTTCTTATTTTCCTATCTCTCACTTTAGTTATTGTCTCTTTCATCCTCTTTTGTATTAAATTGTGGATGCAAGTGTTGGTTATTGCATATTTTTTAAAGTTTTCTTCATTCATACTAGTGCTGTACATTAATTTATGGGCCGTCACTTTCATTTGTACTTTCTCATTTCACAATTAAGATTCTTTATTTGGTGGCAGTTTTCAAAATTGATGTCATTTTATTCTATGTTGTATTCGTGAACAAATATAAATAGTTAATTTGCAATATAGGTAGGATGAAGTGATTAAATTAATAAATAAATATAAGTACAAGAACAAATTTGTATTAAGAATCTAATTAGTTACAATAAAATAGTTAATTTATACTAAAAAAAGGGGCAGCTTGATGCACGAAGCTCCCGTCATGCGGGCTCCCGGGGAAGGGTTCATTATTTATACTAAAGTAAAATTTAAATAATTAATAATTTCATTAATTTACTGAATGTACCAGAATAAACCTTTCCTTGGTCAATCTCTTGTACATCATTTTGCATGAAAATTTGATCTTGGTGGTTTAATTTGTTTCAATGCTCGGATGATTAGGAATTTGGGTAAGCTACCGTAACACACTAATAAAGGCTATTTTTCATAAGATATTTCATTAGATTAGTTAACCATACAATTGTTGTCCAAGTGTCTATGCCCCATCCATGTGCTGTTTTACTTAATTTTTATTTATAAATATTTTTTGCAAATATTTAGTCTCCATGCCACATTTTTGAGAACTTGAGGTGCAGTTCATCTTTTTCATTTAACTATGTGATTTTTATAACAGATTTTAGATGGTATAAGTGATATTCGTGATGAAAGCGACCGCTCTGGAATGCGTGTTGTAATTGAGGTTAGTTCAGTTTATAGCTATTTTTCCTGACTTATCCTTCTTGTGCATTATAATTCCTATCTATTAAATTACATCTTACTGATATTATTTTTCCTTCAGCTGAAAAGGGGATCAGATCCATCAATTGTTCTCAACAACCTTTATCGGCATACTGCTCTTCAGTCTAGTTTTAGCTGCAACATGGTAGGGTGAGTACAATGTCTTCGTTTGTGCTTCAGTTTGTTGTGTCTTGGAGTTTTTCACCATGCTTCCAATCTTGATATTCCAAGGTCCTGGAAAATGTTCCTCAAAGTCCAATATAACAAATTATACAATCTCTTTACTAGGTAAACTGTATATATTCATATTAGCACCGCACCCTGACATTAGACAACTGACATTTGGTATTTATTTTGTCGGTTGAAAAATCTGAAGTTATATTGTGTTTTTTGGTCTCTACAGTAGTATTTAATATGTCAAATTTAAGTTCTTTGCCCTAGTGCTCCTTTTTAGTGAGAATTGTGATTCTTGTCCTATGACCGTTGAGGTTTTGTTTGCCTGATGTTTTGCCAATAGTTTCAACTGACATGATCATTATGTTTCATCCTAGTAGTGAAATAAAATAATCTATAAACTGCTAATCGAAATATTAAAGTTGGTCTTTGGCTGCGTAAGAGAAATTCATTTGATGGACAAAGATTTGCAAATTTGTAAAGATACTTGTTCTTCTCTAATTCTCATTTTTTTTGTTGCATACAAATTACTAATGAAAAACAACATAAACTTCAGATTATATTCATTTCCAATATAACTTATGTGTACTGGTCTTGTTTGTGCAATTTTTATTAGTATTGGGACTAAACAAATATTTTAGAATTTTCTCATAATGATAATTGTTAATCTGCTTAGTAATTATTATTTGAAATCTGGAATCGTTGGAATTTCTTTGTTTTTTTAACTTAATACCATGCAGTACATTCGTAATTGATTTTCAGTTAATTAAAGAATCTCTTTATAAATTGCTTCTATTTTCAGCTCAGTTTGAATTTTACAATATACGTATGATAGACATAGTGTTATGATAATATTACTAATTCTCTGGATTTTGTATTATCTCTATATCACCTTTATCTCTCTCGTTATGTCAAGCTCCATACTCCTTGTTGAATAGCACCTGCAAAACTATCAAATAGGCTCTATGTTGTTTTTCCTTATATTTTATTTGCATACTAGTCCAATGGTTGGATTAGATTTATTTAATTTGAACATTATGAACATCAAATTGAAATTCAATCAGGTGCTTGGTTCTATTGCTGCCTAGGAGCTCATGGTTATTGATTGTGGTAGTTCTCCATAATTAGGGTCTTGAGATCACGGTGGTAGCTAATTCAATTGCTATCTCTCGGCCATATCTACTGTTGGATGCAATTTCTAAAATTTGAGTCGTTTCCTGTTTTATCTATTGATGGCAAATTTATATAATCCAATATCTATGCTTGGTAAACTTTTTTCACTTGGTTATTGCAGTTTACACCTTTCCAATTCCATTTGATGAGATTTTTGTGCTAATGTCCAATTTGCTTACTTTTCTTTATGCTTTTGGTTTTGTAGTATTCTTGATGGTCAGCCAAAACTGATGGGTTTGAAGGAATTACTTCAGGTATCCCTAAATGACAATTTTTTTTAAAACTTTTTTAACAATTCTAAAACATTACCATCACTACTTTGTAGTTTGTAATAATTGATGTGTTTAGATTAGTTGGATGGAGTGGTACATTCAAATTGGATTTAATAGCATTCCCTTCTAGGATCATGTAATAAGAGACTCCCCCTTTTGGTTAGCGTGGAGTGGCATGCCTTAAATTGGGAGTTCCTTAGTATCAATTTATAGGAATGAGTTGAATTGGTGATCTGTCATATTTGTTCTATTTATAAAGGAACGAAATGAATGAGCCATGCTATGATGTATTGGTAAAAGAGAGTTATTGAGAGGACAAGAACAAGAGTAGATTAAGCCATTCCAAAATGTATTGGGAAAGGGCAATTATTGAGAGGACAATAAGAGTTAATGTTTGATAGATCAAGCATACATGGAATTATAAGAATAAAGGTAAGTAGGTGATGCAGATTATTTATTTTAATTATAAAGGAATTTAGTGGATAAATCGTATTGAGAAGCTTATTGAGAGAATAATACAACAACTAAGCCTTTAGTCCACTACATGCCGTCAGTTATACAGATCCATCTACGGAATCACTCTAGATCTCCTACTATATCATCATTTATATTTAAATGAATTTTATCCTATTTTATCATTGCTAACCAAGTCTTTTTATTGAAATGAGGTGCCTTATTTGTACACTTTGGATTGTAGGGTTCGATTTGGCATTTTATATTATGGAGTGATGCATTTGCCTACTTGCTCCATTCAATAAGATAACTAATGAAAAAATATAGAGAAAAAAAGGATTTAAATATTCTTTTTGTTGAGTTTTGCAAGGACCAATTTTCAAATAGAATAGTGCTTTATTGTAAAAATATCAACCTAAGGGGTGTAATTGTAATTGGAACAATAATGACATTCTATATGAAGGTAGGGAAAAACCCTAATAATTTTTGCATTGCATCATGATTTTTGTGCCTAAATTGATTGTCTAGAATTGACGGTCTTCTTCCATGGTGTTGCTGACAGTTGCTTTGCTCATTATTTCTTCCCATCTCGGGAATCGTAACATCTCATAGTTTTGGATGTATGGATAGCAATCCTTGAATGACATTTACACCATGTTTTAAAATCCTAGTGCCTTCCTTGGCGAAACGACAAGGTTATTTTTACAATTGTTTTTATTTTTTATTTTTCATAGTTATTTCTCTTTTGTCTCTTAATTTCTTTGCCCTCCCTCAATTAGTTTTTTTATTTTCTTCCTTTTGCCTATGATTAATTCATCCATCAACGAGAGGTAAACATGGAGAAAAAGATATAATTTCCAATGGGAGGGTTAAATTGCTCCTGCGAAGAGTAAAAGAGCAAAGGAGGGGGTTAGAGGCCGGGGTGCCTGGCTCGTCTGCCCTAACGCTCAAGTTAGTCTCCGGCGGGGGAGATGAAGAAGATAAATAGTAGATGCGTGTATGTAGTTGTATGTAAAGGTGTACGCGTACCTTGGCCCGCAGGAGCGGGGGAGCGGACTCCTTTTATAACACGAAGAAATGAGATGTTAAGGGGATGGTGTGCTTATGTCATATCAAAGGAGGGTGCCCCATCGCCTTATCAGAGGGTCACATCACCTGAGATCTTGTGGGATCAAACTACGTCAACCATGCTGTTCCATGTGTCTTTCTAGTCCACGTGCTATTTAGCATGGGCTTGGGAGAGTCATCGGGTCGGAGTGGAGGTGAGTTGAAGCGTCCGAATAGCAACGCCGATCTGAGATGAACAGGATGCCCGGTCAACAGGGCTGAGGGGAGAGATGGATCTGAATTGAGTCGGGGAGTTAAGCCCCGCCATGGCTAAGCCAAGCTTTGTGGTGTTCAAGCTTGACTTGGTTTCTTTTTTTACGACCTTGAGCTTGATTTGTTTAGATGTTATCGAGCTCTCAATTCAAGCTTGTTTGATTGTTTGAAACTTTTAAATTTTAAGCTTGTTTGATTAGTTATTGAGCTTGATAATACAAATTTGTTTGTTCATTTTGAAAGTTTTTCAATTTATTTAGCAAGTTAAAAAAAGAATTTTATTGATGAACATGGTTCATGAACATTGTTTACGAATGTGGTTCACAAACGTTGTTCATCGTTTAGTTAAATGAGTTATTCAAACTTGTTCATTTAATTGATCTTATATATATTGAACAAACATAAACAAGCTCTTACCAAGCCGAACACCAAGCTTGTTCAGGAACGCTCAGTTTATTTACAACCCGGATATCAAAGTTGGAATATGCCTCAAAGCGGATGATAGCAAGATCATCAGTCTGAGGGCTCCGGGAGGCAGAGCACAACAGAAGCGCGCGATAGCGAGGGCTTGGAGACCTAACTGATTGCTGAGGGGGCGTGCGATAGCGAGGGCTTGGAGGTTGGATCGACTGCGGAGGCGAGGCACAGCAGGGGCGTGCGGTAGCGAGGGCTCGGAGATGAGTACTTGGGGAACGTGAAGAAATAATATGAAATATTGTATGAACCCTTTAAGGCCAAAAGCAATTTTTTTCTCTTTCAAATGTCATGTTATCTTCTATATTATATATTAATTAGAATGTTAGTCATGTAAAACATACACAAAAGTTAATATAGGATGATGTGAATGCTATGTTCATGTGTAGGGAGGGTTATTGGGAAAATTAAGTATTAGTATAATTATCCAAGAGCAATTGATGAGCTTTAATGGTTGTTAAAATGAAAGAAGTGATGGTAGGAAATGCTCAAAGGTGTATATTTAATTTTATATTTAGACACGTTGAATCCATTAGGATGGAAGTTATATTGGGTAAAGTGAGGCCAAAAAATATTATAATTAATGTGACGAAACATAGTTTAATCATTTTGATTGTTACTAATGATTTAAATGTTGCATAGAGCTCAATGGACACATGAGATATATATCTAATCAACCCCAAATAGGTGGGACAAACACTGCTATTTCTGCTGCTCTTAAAACAAAGTTAGGAAACTAATTGAAAAATAAGGATTTTCACAAGAAATAAATACCTTGTGTTTTTCTTGGATGGAAGAAAAGTTTGAAAAGAATGTTGACTCGTTATTGGCCCAAAAGTGTGTTTTCTTGGATGAAGATATAGGAGAGGAGAGAAAAATGACACAACAGATTTATATGAATTGAACTTTACATGCAATTTTGCGTTCCTTTCTCTTCCTCCTGACTTCGAATCCAAATAATGGATCCTAAGGGCCTGATTACTTGAATGCATAGATACAAGGGAAAACACAAAGTTACATAGATAGTTTCATCATTTATGCACATCTTTCTAGTACTTCCCTCTCTCTCTCTTATGTCTCCCATCCTAAGTAATTGGATTCTAAAAGAAACCAAAATATACAAAAATAGTGCAGCAAAATTTAAAACTTGACTAATGATATATATCTGTATATATTATTTTTTGAAGTGAAATTTTAATCAATAAAAAATAAGGTTCCATCTACATTCTTCTTGGTAAAATTTTCTTGTGAAAGTGGTATTATGTTGTCAGAATTTTGTTCGCCTTTTATACAGTTGGAAAAAGATTACAAGATCTGTTATGCTCATTCATTGTTTGATGTTGTAATATGTTTGTGCATGTTTGGTGAATTTAAGAAAACACAAGTTCTTTATTATGCCATTCATATTTACAGAAATCATCCTACCAATGTTCCTCTTATAGATTTTGGTAGGGGTTTGTCAGATATTGAATGGGCGAAATATTCATTTCAGCTGATGATATCCCAACATAAACTGCTATTTCAACATAAACTGATATTTCCTGACAATAGATTTTTTAGCTAGGTCACTTGAAATATTATAGCAAAAGTAAATAATTTGTTTTTTTTTCAGGCGTTTCTTGATTTTAGGAGTTCTGTCATTGAAAGGCGTGCAGCATTTAAGCTTAGTCAAGCTCTAGAACGAAAACATATTATTGAGGTATATCTTCTACTATTTCAAATGCTTAAAGTTCCAAAAAATTGAGGTTTTTTATCCATTAATTTTATTCTCAGGGCATCATTATTGGTCTTGATAACTTGGATGATATTATAAACATAATCAGGAAAACTTCTAGTAACACTCTGGCTATTAATTCTTTAGTGAAAGGTATGCCTTTATTTGTCTATTCTGTCTCTGACTATACTAATGTGTGATTAGCGAGCAAACACTATTAACTTAATCATCATGCAATTGCTCTTGGAATAGATGAAGAATCTGTGCCATATATTTACTATTAGAAGGAGAACAGGCAGTCAATTTTGTTTGTGGATTAGGTTCCTTTGGTCCCATTTCTTACTCTTGATTGTTGATTGAAAGTTTGGTCGTCTTTTTTTTTTTGGTTGAAATCCAAGTATTTTATGTTACCTTCGTTAGGGGTGGGTGATATTTACTTGTTGATTACTATTGCCTAAACATGCATAATCTTAATGGTAACCGGTGTTAAAGCAGAATGCGATAAAAAAGACAACATTTTATGGTAATTACTGTAAACATCAAATAAAGTAGTGAGCCAAGGCCACCACTATTAATGAAATTGTGGACAATATATGAACGTCAGTGTGGAAGAAAGTGTTGGAATATTATGAAACGGATGCATATAAAATCATAAACCATCAGAAGTGCTATCAAAACAATTAACATTATGTATCTAATTTACAGATTGTCATAACGCCATAACAATGCTGCCTCATAAAAATGATACATCTAACCAAAGATACATTATCGCATGATGCTATCATGACATTCACACCATGTATCAAAGTAATTGCATACTATTGCAGTAACAGTTTATACAAATTGCATTAATGCAACTCCTCACCAACATAGCATTAGCTCAAATGCATCAACACCGGCTGTTATATCACAAAATTCATTGAATCATCAACCCGTAATACCCAAAATTCATCAATACTTACACAATGATATCACTGTGTTTTCACCCACAATATTTGCAAGATGATGAATGTTCTACCGAAATTTTGAGTCAGAGAAAGGAACTTGAACTTACTTTGTTGAAAAGTAAGTGATGGAATCTTCATTATCATTGCATAGGAATAGGGCATTATCCCTCCAACCTTAACATGAATCAATCTGATTACCTCTGAAACAAGTACCGGTTCATTTATGTTATGGTTGGATGAATGGGCTTATGTGTACATATGTAATGTGTAGGAATCTGTGTAATGTTCTATATTTCTTAATAATACCTATGTATAGTAAAGGAAGCCTACCTAATATTCCACTGCAACGTACTTAATATGCTGTCTGCCATGGTCAGTCACTGGACATCTTGTGGTCTCCTGTGAGGTGTTTGTCTCATCTTCACGTTGTTTACTCCAGTCACAACATTCAGGCATCATTCAATCAATCTAGCACTGCCCGTCAAGAGGCATCATCTGCATGCTTTTCGTTCTGTCGACGCCACAGTAATTGTACAACCAGTTGAGGGTTACTGTCATCTCCTTTCATCCACTGGTCATCCTTGCCAATGCAACATGTTGAAGGTTACTTGCCATCTCCTTTCGTCATGATGCCATTCTTGTTGAAGTTTTCAGGATCAAGAACGGGAAATCTGATTTGTTTCTCAATCTAGCTTTCACTGAGTGATGTCTTCCCTGGTTTCACTCGATTGTGCCACTGGTGAAGCAGTCTGACCTCTCGATTGTGTCATTGTCATCATCTGCTGGATTCCAGCATATCTGGTTGTTTTGGCGAGTAACCTTTCTTAGACCAGCAGAATTTCATCCAAGTGCAGTCCAGCAGTTGGTTTTCTTTCTCTATCAGACCTATTGGGCTGGCAGACCTCAGGCTCATTTTCAGTTTGGGCAGCCTATTATCCAACATCTGTTACCTCCCATTTCTCTGGCCCATTTACTGAGTGATCTAATTTAGTGCACAAACCGCACCTTTGGCTTCTTGAAATGTCATATTCCTCTACCACTTCCACAACGCCTCCCCTTCCAATCTCTCCTACCATTTCTAAATCTTTGATGATTACTAGAGAAAAATTGAATGGTAAAAATTATGCCTCCTGGGCCTTCTTGGGACACTCTTATTCGAGAGTGGTTACTGGGCTAAGACCAGCTGGAGCACCTCACCATCCTAGCTCCTGAGATTCCTGAGCATGCTAGATAGTGTGTGAGTGAAATGATGTTCAACAACTTGCTTTCTTATGACAATCCATTGACATACTTTCTTTGCTGCTGCTTCTTCAATGAGGCTTGGATAGAGGCTCGAGATCTATAATATGGGTGCCATTTCTCAGGCTTATGACTTGGCAATCTATTCCAGTTATATAGGATAGATATGGAGATGCCCACTCACATAGGTCATTTCTAGACTATCATAGCTAATTTTAAAATAATTTTCTGATTAATTCACTTATCTAGGGCATGCATGATCATTTTGAGAAATATATCGTGATCATATTTCTCCGTACCGTCCGACTCGAGTTAGAGTTAATGAAATCTTAAATCCTCGGTGTCTCATTCATTCCTTTGTGCATATGTCGATGCTTCTCTCTAATTGCATAGTCATCTTGGGTATCCTACCCTTCAATATCTGAAGCAAATAGTCTGTAGTCTTTCTATTCTTCAGTGCCTTGAATGCAAATGTTGTTAAGTAGGTAAACATATTAGGTCTCTTTTCCTTATTAATCTCCATAAGCGCGTTTGTGCTAAATGTTGCGACCTAAGTTTTGTCAGTTCTACTTTTAACTTCAAATATTTTATAATTTTCATCAATAACTATTCTATAATAACAGTTTTTTAATAAAAAAGCTTACCGAACTTTTTTTCTATCTTTTTCTCTTTTGATTTTAAACTTCAATATCAGTTTTGACATCTCCATCAAGGTTTTACGTAGTGTAATGCTAAGGAATACTTTTTTTTTTAAATTCTTTTGGTCATTCCTATCAAGTCATACTATATATATATATATATTCACTTCAATTTTTATACTGAGATTGTCTGTCATTGTAGAGTACCATTTATCTGAAAAGCAAGCTGAAGCTTTGTTGGACATCACTTTGAGGAAACTTACTCTTCTTGAGGTTTATACTGTATTTGCTATAGATAATTGATAATATATTCCAATCATTCTTATTTCTGATGATGCTTTGACCTCTTTTGTAGAGAAAGAAGTTTGTGGATGAAGCAGAATCATTATCAGATCAGATTTCTAATTTAAATGAACTCTTGTCTAGTAAGAAGCTCATCTTCCAGGTGGTTGTTCTTTTTGAACGTTTCTCATGCATACAATTTTAAATGACATTTACTACTTGGTTAAGGATTCTAATTCTCTACCACTAAGTGCATAGAGATTAAAACTCTTGTATCTTTTTATAAGAATAGTGGCAATTTGTTGCTGGTAGCTTTGTTTAGATTTTTCCGTCATTAAATTTTGATATTTAAATGATTAAAATAGCGATAAAAATGTTTGTTGGAATGGACTACGGAGCTTTTTGTGTGTATAACACGAGGGTATTTGATTCAAGGAAAAATGAAGCATTTATAAATATGTTAGACATGTTTTACAACAACAAAATTAAATTTGCATTGAATAATATATTGAAAGCTTTTCTGCAAGCCATACAATTAATGCCTGTGATTCAATATCTTGGGAAAAGTTCCCTCCCCAATACATTCCTGATTCCTGATATAAATATTTCATCATGTATAATCCAATCTCGAGCTATCTTTTATAGGGTGATGCAGACCTGATTAATTATAAGATGTGGACTTAGGTTAACTACTTTTTGAGTTTTTTTTTCTTCCTATGGACTTATTTCAGTACCATTGTCTATTACAGAACACTCAGGTTAACAATTCTTATATTCATTGCTTTGTTTTTCCTCCTATGAAGTTATTTGTGCACCATTGCCTGTCTCACTGTCGAGTATCTTGACAAGTGCCATTGAATCCTAGAAGATTGTTGACAGTGTTGAAAATTAGTGCCTTGAATCATCCTTGATGCCTGACTCCTATGAGCACCATACGCTGTAAGAGGGGGGTTCTAATGTACACAAGTGTGCAGCATATCTGCTCACGGAGAATTTAATGGAACAAGTTGCTCTTGGTATAGAAGTTGAAGTTAGGCCAATTTAAGATCTTAAAAGTTGATCCTTTGTACTGAGGTTGGTGGCAGCTTTGTGAAAAATTTAAATGTCCAAAAACATGTTAAATGATTTTTCACACTCCCCTGAATTCAAACTGAAAACTAACTGTGACAGTCTGCAATATTATGCTTTTTATTCTTGAACAAGCTTGACACAAACAAGTATGCAAATGCTTTGGCAAAAGCTTGAGCATAGTAAGTTTCTTAATATACAAACTTGAATGAAATATTTTGAGATAGCTTGGCCTAAGTTAATATATTTTCCTAAAAATCAAGCTCGAGTGTCATTGAGCCCATTATAGGGTTGTATATTTGGCCAATGTTCATATTATTGTGTTTTTGTTTTTGTATTTCAGCTTATAGAGAAAGAAGCAATTGAGTTGAAGCATAAATTTGGAAGCCCAAGACATTCATTTATAGAATATTCAGGGAGCAGCCAACTTGATGAAATAGATGTTATTCCTAATGAGGAGATGCTTCTGGTATGAGCTTGGAGTTGTTGATTATTGTTATGTAGATTTGCATGATTTTTATAAAATTGACTTTTTCTGGGTTAAAAATGACTAACTTTGCTTTATGTGAAGACACTTAGTGAGAAAGGATATCTCAAGCGCATGAAGCCAAACACCTTTAGCCTGCAACATAGAGGAACCATTGGAAAATCTGTTGGAAAGATGCGGGTTAATGACTTGATGTCTGACTTCATCGTTTGTCATACACATGACCACATTCTTTATTTCAGGTAGACAAAGGATGGAGTTTGTGGACTATGTTCATTAGAGTATCCTTTTTACCTAACCCATCATGTTAATATATGTCTCTTTAACTACCATTGCTACACATTTTGGGGTCCCCATTTAGCTATGTACCAGTTAATATTGTTTCCTTTTCTTTTTGGTGTCTATTGTTGTTTTGAGTCATGATGATTGAAGAAGAGTAGGCTAGATGATTTTCCTTCATAACTTGGAAATTAGATTTGTAGGCTAGATGAGCATGTGTTTCTTCTGTGTGAGAGAATTAATTCTTGTCAATTTCTCACTAACTTAATAAAAAAGAAATATGGTGATGTTCCACCTTGGGGGATAATATGCTAGGAAACACTATTTAGTAAGACACATTTTGGAGGACTAGGTGTTTATATATATACTCAAGTCAAGTTTGAATTCCTAATCTGTTATCTGGTGCCATGTTAAAGTTTTAGGAAAGAGATCAATTTATATATATTTATATTGTTATAAAAATTATTTCATTTCTACTATTATATGATTAATTTAAAACATTAATATAAATGTGGTAACCTGGTTGGAAAAAATCTAAAGTTCAACATGAAGGGAGTCTCAATTCTATTGCACCCTTCCACTCTCTAAACTCTGACAGGATTGATATACTTTATCCTTATAACATGAATGTGGTGGTCTGGTTGATCAATCTATGGTTTAACTTGAAGGGAATCCTCTCTAATGTAAATTTGTGCAGTGTATTGGATGCTGGACTGTGCAAGTAAACAAACCTTTAATAATGGTCGTTCATGGTGATATATATTTCAATGATGTGTAAATATATCAAAAGAATCATTACATTTTTTTGTGTTGCTCTTGAATATCAAATTAAAGTTTTAGTAATCTTAATTCACAACGTCATGGGTAGACTTGCATTTCTATCACAGAATGCATTGCATGTTTCTGATGAGTCAAACGTGTGATGCAGCGACAAGGGCATAGTTTACTCTGCTCGAGCTTATAAAATACCAGAATGTTCTAGGACTGCAACTGGCACTCCATTGGTCCAGGTTTATTAAGTCTTTTATTGTTTTATATTTTTTTGGTTAATATGATATTTTTAGCAAATTAGTTGTTGTATCTCTTTGTAATATTACTTTTTCTTTGGTCTTTCTAGCTGCTATCCTTGTCTGAAGGGGAGAGAATAACCTCATTTGTTCCTGTCAGTGAATTTATTGATGATCAATACTTAGTAATGTTAACAATGAATGGGTACATCAAGAAAGTTTCTTTAAAAGCCTTTTCAGCAATCAGACCTTCTGGAATCATTGCAATTCAGTTGGTTTGTCCTGTTAACTGTGCTGATATTTTCTTCTTGGTTATGAAATGGAATGATTCAGCTTTGATATGCTACAGGTCCCTGGTGATGAGCTGAAATGGGTTCGTCTCTGTGCAGACGCTGACCTTGTTGCTTTAGCTTCCCAGAAAGGAATGGTCATTGTGAATTATTGTAGCAAGGTCAGTGTAAACCTAGTGGCATATGTTTAAGCTGCATTTGCTATTTTAGTACGGTGTATCTTTGCGTTAAGATGGTGTCAGAGTTCATCACTGAACACGTTTTAGTGAAGCAATGGGCATTACTTTGCTGAATTCAATAAACAATAATAAAATGATTCTGGTTTGATTAATTTTCACAGAACAGTAGAAAAAATGAATATACATTGTCGAGCCATAAATGTTTTTTTAATTATTAGACAAATAATGTAGCTTGACTTCAATTCTAGCAATAATCACTAACTTTAGAAGATTTCCAATAAACTATATATATATATAAAGACGTTAAGCTTCAGACCAAATGCTGCAGACTTTTGCTGTTTTCCAATGTTTTTTTTTTATTTTTCTGTTTATTTTGTTGGGTTTAGGGGTTAAGTATTAAGCACAAAATAATTTTAGGTGTGCACAAGATCCGTGACATATCAAACCCCCTTCTCTCTCTTTCTCTCTCTCTCTCTCTCTCTCTCTCTCTATATATATATATATATATATATATATATGGCTTTACTACTCTTGAAGATTATCTTCATCTTTAAGATGAGGAAAGTGAAGTATCCCAAGACTTCATAAACCCTACTTATTTACTAACTTTGATTAACACGCAAGGAGACTTAGATTCCTTAATTTCTTAACTAGAAAAATTGGAAATTATATGAGAAAACCTACTAAATATTGGGGAAGAGATCCGATATATTGTAAACTAAACATCATTAATCCTAATCTCACCATTAAAGCATAAGACTTAAAATATACTAATTGGGAAAGAGAGGAATGCAAAATGCATATTACCCAATTAATAACTCCTCGTGCAGCACAAAGGTCTGAATCTAAACATATAAGTTCTCCTTTTATTGTAAATAAAGAAGCTGAACAGAAAAGAGGACAATCCAGAATGATGTTTAATTATAAACGTCTCAATGACAATTATCATGAAGATGGTTATAAAATATAAGACATAGACCAACTTTTTAATAAAATTCAAAATTCAAAATGGTATTCCAAATTTGATATGAAATCTGGATTTTGGCAAGTTAGGATGCATCCAGATTCTATACAATGGACTGCATTCTCTTGTCTCGAAGGACACTTTGAATGACTAGTAATGTCATTTGGGCTTAAGGTAACTCCTCAAATCTTTCAAAGAAAGATAGATGATATATTAGAGGAGTCTCCTCTTTCACTTGTATCTATATAGATAATGTACTAGTCTTCTCCAGAACCAAGGAAGAACACTATGCGCGTCTTCATATGATATTTAACTTATTTGATGAACATGGTTTAATAATTTCCATAAGGAAGATGAAACTAGCTACTCTAACCATAGAGAGTTTCTTGGAACTAAAATTGGAGGGGGGAAAATTTCCCTCCAAGCTCATATCTCCACCAAAATACTTCTTAGATAAAATGGAAATATAAAGACTATTAGATCTTTTCTCGAACTTTTGAATTATGCAAGACCATACCTTAAGAACATTGGAAAAATAAGTGGTCCGTTGTATAATAAAACTTTGGCTACCAGACAAAGATATATAGTAAAACATATCAAAACTATGGTAAAACAACTTATAGTCCTTACTTTATCCCATGATTTTGATTATTTAGTTATAGAAACAGATGGTTGTGAATCAGGAGGGGGTGGAGCATTATTTAGAAAAAGTTCTAAACATGATCCTAAAACATCTGAATCCCTATGTAAATTCCAGTTTATGGCCGCTTCTCTATGGTACCGGTTGTTGTTTCATTGAATTTGCTTCATTAATAGGTTCGCGATTCTACTTTGATTGTTATGGATTGGTACCAAGATGAGTCCTAGGACATCTCATTTGTTTATGGCCGACACATATGCATTGGAAAAATACAAAGAAAAAGGACATCTCACTTCCGGATTATTAAATATTAGCAGTTATTTACTGGCTTAACTATTTTATGTTATTTATTTGTAGTAAGGCCGAAATTGCTATCAGAACCAATTGTGAAGCAATTGTCCGATACATTCAGCAAACTAAGGGATCTAGAAAAGGATTAGGATCCAAAAGATGGATTAAGTTTGCTGATACAATCATCAATAGAGGATTAAAAATAAATTGGGAGCTTATAAAAGGTGCCAATAATTCTCTAGCTAATACACTGTCTCGACTTTTGCACTAATTATCTATGTTTTGCATATAGGTACTACTTATCCACCAACAATGGATAGACAAATGAAAGTAGGAACTTGTGGTTACAAAACTATGAGGTTTGGCAACCAAGAACTTCAGCAATTTACTACAAAAGAAGATACTTTCCAATTTGATCTCAGATCAGTAATGCCTGATAGAGAATGTTTGGAACATTCCTACAGCTCCGAGAATTGCTAACCATAAAATTTCAATTATTAATGCATTCTCTAACTACATAACCACTGCTCAGAAATCGGCAGGAAAGAAATTTTCGTGCTACTCTGTTTTCCCAAGCCCTCGGGCTCGAGTCTATTCTAACTTGGTAGCAGTCAAAACAGCCATTCTAGACTATGTAAAACCTTCTTATAGAGGTTTTACTTTTTAGATGAAGCTTTTAAAGCTGCCAAGGCAAAACTTGCTCCTAACGTCTTCATCTGTATGTCATTAACAACCGACACAAAAATCTAGCCAAAAAGAACTTACTGCATGACAACCACTAACTTTGAGTTTTGTCGTAACTACTCACAAACTCTCCCCAAGAGGAATTATAATCCCGTGACAAAACTTTGATGAATTATTTCTTACACCAGCCACAAAGGTCCCACAAAAGCCATTGGATTATTAATCACTTGAGATCTTGGGAGCTAAGGCGGGAAAAACTTCAGAAAGAATGTTTTCTGGGCATAATAATCTACCAGAACATATTACAACTTATATTCGAACTCTTGGATAGAATTCTACTTTTCAGAACTTCTTAGAATTATGTGAAGCCCTTAAATGGTTTCATAATAATTCTACTCCTGGTATGCAGAAGAATATAACTATAAACTAAAATGCGTTAAAGCCTCTCCTCAATGTTCTACTCCAAATACATTAGCACCAGGATGCAGGTGCCAACTTTCTTATTTTTTCCGAAAGGCCAATGTTCATTTTGAAGAATTCAAACAAAACTATTATAAAGGAAGGCTCATTACATCCTGCACTTTGATTGACTTTGGACTTCTACAACAACTATGGATCCGTGACCTTGATTCAGTAGCATTTCTTTATAAATTGGGACTTGTCATTCAATATCTCCACAGGAATAAGAAAATTTTGTGCTCTATAAATTTGATAGTTCTTCTCTTGAATGGCTCAATTTAAAAATTGAACCGGCGAGATATGTGATTTAAATGGATATACCAGGTATTAATATTTGCTTTCAAATTCGAAGAATATTCTTCGCATCTCGACCAAGACGGGACATTAGAGAGTCGTTCAAGGCAGTTTCAGGTTATGGGACAAATATCAAGATCCATTCGAATTCACATTAGCCGAAGAAACCTACATAAAATATATTGCCGGAGTTGTTTTCTGCATTAATTCATGCTAGATATTAAACTGTGGTTAACAATAGATTTACTCAAATCAATATCCAACAAATACGAATCCTAGAGTAAGAGAATGAGGGAGTGTTTGGGAGAACTTTTGCTTATTTAAACGTGATTCTTATAGCGATTATTTTGAAGTTAGTGAGAAGCTAAAGTACGTAGTGTTTGGGCATAAAAACCAAAAGCTAATATAAGATAAAGTTTAAATGTTTGATCAATAATTGTTTTCAAGCTTAATTTTGTTAGTTAAATCACAATAACACCCTTAAACTATATATATTAATCTTTTTAATTATCTAAATATAATTTTGATATATAATTTTATATAATTATTATTATATTTTTAATATTTTATCAAAATTAATTTTTTTAAACATGAATATTTGAAAAATATATAAAATTAATAAAAATATAAATATAAAAAAGAGCAAACTTTAGGTAAAAAATGTTCAATTTATTAAGGACATAAATGTCAACTTTTAATTTTGCTTCTAGCCTTTGAGTAGAAGTTATAGAAGCTGAAGCATAATTTGACATTCACAAACACTCAAAAGTGCTTCTATATAGATAGAATCTAATAAGCACTTCGTAAAAGCTCCACCAAACGCTCCTTGAATGTGCTCCACTTGAATAAGTATTTACAAATATCATATAAAATTAGCTCAGAAAACTAAAGATAATCTCTAATAATTATACATCTAAAAAATATAGAAATTAACTAAATTTGATGGATCCAATCTTGATCTCAGCACCTCAATATAACCCTAATAACAAAGGTAAATAGCCACTACTATCGAACAACAATTTATTTCCCTAACCTAATCCAGCTACACTAACCAAAAATAGAAATATAATAAAATAAAATATTCACCTCACAATTGTGGATAAAAATAAGTCAACTAAATGCTTCATCAAACTCGTGTCTCCTAATTTAAAATTTATGAATTCTTGACAACGAGCAATACAAATGAGACTAAGCTCTTGATAGTGACTTTGAGATAGAGATGAGTATACCTTCAAGCCATGATTAACCCCTTGAGCAATAGATGCATGATCGCGTGCATGGCCATGACCATGGCGTAACTCCAGCTCATGGTTTCACATGATAAAATTGATTAAATTGTCTAATAATAAAATCTTAATTAAAACTCCTCAACCTATAAATAGAAAGATCTTTTAAATCTTATAGCTTAGAGATACACCTTGACTTGTGTGATGATATTTTATACCAAGAAATCACAAAATTAGAAAACAAGAAAACTTGAAAAATGCAGAACCCACAAATGTAATTTCTTTATGCCCCTTGATATAATTTCCCCCTACTAGTAGATACCCCACTTGGTGATACTGGAATGATAGGAATCCAAGAGTCATGTTAAGAATCACTATCTCAAAATAAATAGGAAAACTTCACACACACACACACACACACACACACACACACACATATATATATATATATATACAGAGAGAGAGAGAGAGAGAGAGAGAGAGAGAGAGAGTAATGATATGGTGTC
>JBAMIE010000114.1:8268516-8286721 GCA_037177295.1 Kaempferia parviflora
CGGTCGCTTTCACCGGTTAAACAAGTCTTCCGGTCAATTTTAACAGCGATTTGGACGGAAGGATGGATTTGGGAAAACGTTCAAAAAATAAGGGACTAAATTGGGTTGATTGAAACATGAGGGACGAAAATGTAAACACTTAAAAAAATAAGCGACTAATTTGGGTTTAACTCATTTACAAATAATACTTTATTTTCTAGTAGGTTTAGACGTTGAGTCCATCAGGTTGGGCCTATTCCCGTCTCGGCCCAAATTGATACGGCGCCAGGAACCAATCGAGCCCCGTGTGGACCGAGCCCAACCGGGTCGTGCCCGGTCTGACCCATTAGCTTGCCTTTTGCTTGTCTCTCTCCCCAACGCCATGACTTTGACCACGATCCGACGGCCGGCACGAATTGAGAAGCGATGCACGGGCGTCCGCGCCACGACCCCCGGCGGAAGGACGCTGCGGCGGCGGCCGAGAAGGCGGCTCGCCTCCGTGAACTCCAGGTGCAACTGCTGCACAATCACCACAACCGCATGTGATCCCTCTTCCTCGGACCATTTCATTACGTGCTCTCTTTTACGTTTTTCCGCGACACATCTGACCCTTGCGGCTGCTGCAGATACACCGACGAGGCAATTGATTCGTCCTCAAAGCTTTTAGAGGTCAATCCCGAAGTCTACACCGCTTGGAACTATCGGAAGCTCGCTCTGCAGCACAACTTGGATGGCGTCAACGATCCCGACGCCGTCAAATCGGCAATTGAGGGCGAGCTCAGAATCGTAGGGCATCATAGTTGTCGAAATTGAAATGATTTTTGAAGATTCAGTTGGTTGGTCGGTTGGTTCAATGTTGCATCTTTTGATTGGGAATGTTGGCTTTTGAAGGTGGAGATGGCACTGAAAACGAATCCAAAGTCATATGGAGCGTGGTACCACAGGAAATGGATTCTCAATCTCCAACTCTTGCCTGCTGATTTCGAGCGTGAGTTCCGGCTTCTGGATCTGTTGCTGAAGGCGGATACAAGGAATTTTCATGGATGGAATTACCACAGGTTTATTTTTCTTTGATATTCTTTTTTCCCTTTCTGGTTAAATTTGCGGCCAATTTGATATTTTTCTCTCCTCTCCTCGTGTCTATTAGATTTGTTGCTAAGTTGAAGAATATACCAGACGAGGAAGAGCTAGCGTTTACAAAGAAGATGATTGACTTTAATTTCAGCAACTATTCAGCTTGGCACAATCGTAGGTATGTAACTTAGTTCTGTTCTTTTGAGAATGTGGAATATATAAGTTTCCTTGATTGTCGGCTTCTATTTTTCTCTTATCTATTCTTGATTTTTACTTACCTATGTAGTATTTTATTCTATCTTTCTCAATTACATAATTCAATGGTGTATTTGTTAAGACAAACTTTATATGTGCATTATCAACAGACAGATAGATAGTCTTGTCAAATAGACAAAAAAAATCCCCTCTGAAATGTGCTTCTCAGTTCTGTAGGATTGTATTGTAACTTCTCGTTCACTCAAAATACAAATATTTGGGATACAGAATGTGGTTTAAGGTGCAGCTTAGCTGAAACCTGAGTAAATTATCCTAAATCATTTTGTTAGGTGTTACTGACTCCCAATGGATTTTCCAGCTACAATCTGTAAAGCATATTCAAGTGAGATTTTCTAAGTAGGCATATTGCTGATAATGAAATTAAGAATATAGTGAAATCACAAAAATTATGACTTTATTATTTTGATACTGAAATAGACAGAGTTCTAGACCTAGTTTGTCAAAAACAAGAGCACAACAATTTGAACGTTTCAGATGTCATATGGAAGTGATAGCAAGGAGATATTGGTGAACTTTTACTATTGCAGTCAATATAAATTAGCTCAAACTTGTCTTTAAGGGAAAGAACAATGTTTGTAGGGCTCAAGGAATTTGCCAATATACAACAACCAAGCCATTATCCTATGAAGTGGATTCACCTATATAGATTCTCCTACATCAATGGGCTCAATCCCCTGCTATATTCCTATCTATGTGAATTTTATTACGTTTCTAACCAAGCCTTGTTCGGTTTCCCACTTTCTTAATTAATGCGTGTATTTTTATTGACTTATATCACCTGACTGAGATATTTATTGGTCATCTAAATATATGTCCATATCATTTTAAATTTGTCTCTCGAAGTTTTTTTTCAATAAGCACAACTTTGATTTTATAATATTTTCATTTCTTATCTTGCTCCTCTTCGTATGTCCACACAGCCACCTTAACATCCTCATCTCTACAACTCTCATCTTTATTTGTATGCTCTATTCATAACCCAACATTCAACTCTATATAACATAGTAGGTCTATCTGTCATTTTGTAAAACTTCCCTTTATACTTTAGAGGTATCTTGCAATCACAAAAAACCCGACACCCTCTTTTATTTTAATTATTCTACCCTATGTAAAACATCTCTAAACCACACGAAAACGATCCTACATACTCAAAGCTCTCAATTATTGAGAATTTGCTATTTATCATCTTAACAATGTTACGTCTACTGCTAAACTTAAATTTCATACATTTTGTGTTTACTCTACTTAAACATCTTTATTAATCCTGCAAAAATGATCCTATATACCTAAAGTTCTTAATTATTGGAAACTTATCGAAATTTCTTTGCTATGTCTGCTACTCCTAAACTTAAATTTCATGTATTTTTGACTTACTCTATTGAACCTAAAACCTTTTACATTTTCTACCAAGATTAGAGCTTAGCATGTACTCTTTCATTTCATGTGTCTCATCGACTAAAATAATGTAATTTGCAAACAACGTGCACCAATGAATTTGGTAATATGATTAGGGAAAAGTAGTAACTTGCTAGTCTGCAATACAATCCTACATAAGATTTACAAAGAAGAGAAAGAAGCAACATGATACAAATAAATTAAATTATATTATGGCTAATTGTGTTTTGTTTTGTGTTAGCAAAGTATGAGATTCAAAATCATGATTAGAGTCAAATTATGACTGTCATAAATGATTTGTCTTATGATTTTGTAATAAATATTTTCCCCATGGTTTATTATGGTTCTACTCTTGGATGCAGTTGTCGCATGGCTTTATCCCATTATGTTTTTGTTTATACTTATATTTCCTGTTTGACCAAACATGTTCACAGCGCACTCTTGTCTCATGTGCTAAAGAAAAACGCTCAGGGATTTTCCAAGGAGGATATTTTGACAGAGGAGTATGACCTTGTACATAATGCCCTTTTCACTGACCAAACTGATCAAAGTGGGTGGTTCTATTATCTCTGGCTGCTGGACCAGACAGTTCGTATCAATGACCCTCAGCTGGTCTCTTCATGGCCTATTGATGGATCAGATATTGTTTTATCCTCGAGCAGAAAGATCCATGATTTACAAGAGTTTCTCACCACAAAAAATGGTTATAGAATTTGGTTACATGGAGGAACATTTCCTGTCATTCTCTATTTCAATAGAGCTGTGAAAAATATAAAACCATCTACTGTTCATGTCAGTTCTTCATTTGTAAAAAATGAAGATCTTACTTGGAGGCCACTATCTGCTGAACATTCAGAAGAAGCCTGTTGCTGGGTGGCCTTTCTTAAACTTCCTGATGAAATATCTAGTAATTCAAGTTCTCATCCTGTATCTGTCAGCCTTTGCAGGTCTGATGAGATTATAGCATCAAATGGTTCTCATTTCAAACATCCTTCAGAGTTCACCTTTACTGTGACATTAAGTTCAAAAGAAATTATAGAAGAATCTGTTGAAGAAAATTTTGTTTGGGACTATGTTGATCTATGTAAACCACAAGAGGGTCCTTGTCCAATGTTGTTTGATATGCTAAGAATCAATAAGAACCATGAAGTGAAGGACATAGTTTGGAATTTACAGATGTTATCAAATGAGATGGAGCTTTTCAGAGAGTTCAATGAAGAAGATAGGTCTTTTTTGTTACTTTAAGCTTAAGAATTTTGCTTCATATTGTTTATGCATATTGGAATTGTTTGTTGCTGACTCGAGTTTGATTTTCCTTTGCAGTAAATTTGTGAAGATAATATTAGCAAAGCTCCTGGTTGCCCATGACATATTGAATTCAGATGGTTCTCTTAAAAATTTAACAAATCACACTGAAGAGGTTTTATCATTCTATGATGACTTGATGAAGTTGGATCCATCACATAAAGGATACTATGAAGATGGAAAAAGTATTGTTCTAATGGATCAGGTAACATTAAATTCATAGTTCTTTTTTTGAATCTGTGAACTCTTCTTTACTGAAGATGTATATGAAGAAACTTTGGTGCTTCTCCAAGTGTTCACCCACATTGTACACACAATGACACTGTTATTAACTTTATTTCATTCTTGTTTCTTGTGTGTGCATCACACAGAATGTATATATCTTTTCTAGTCCTATAGAAATAGTGTATGATTCTAACAAACATTTGATTTGGCTGGTACAGTATGACTTACACAGTGTTCTATATAAATTAATCCTTGATGCCCTATATAATTCTAGGACAATGTATCCGTTTTAGCAAGGTATGGAATTGGAACATATGTATGACAATTATAAACTAAACAATACTTATATTACCTTGTTGTTTGTAACTTTGTATTACTACCTACTATTGCAGAACCAAATGTAGGATCAGTGTCACTTATATAGCAAGCAGTCTCAGTTGTTTTTTTTTTGAAAATTTGACAAGTATATTGGCAATTAAGTTGTACAGTATATAGAAAAGGAAAAAATGATGGCAAATGTTTCCTTTTTAAAATTTTCTTTTCAGTTTCCAAATTCACTTTTCTAGAAAAGGAAAACTGGAAAACTAGAAATATTTCCTATAAACAAAACACACCAGTTGATTGCATTCCCAACCATACACCTAGATGATTCAACTTGTTACATTACCATACATTTCATTGCATATATTACCTTTCTTAATTTTCCAGAATATTCACAACCATATGATTTCAAATATTTGCATAACTTGTAAATGTGTAAACCAACTTAGAACTGTGCAACCTAAATTATTTGTCCAACAGTGAATCATGGATGTGGGCACATGATATTGCACTAGAGCACCAAAAAAAGTATTCAAAATTGAAGCCAACATTTTGTTTTTATTTTGTTTTTATGATTTTTATTGTTTAATGATGATATATTTGGTGAAGGTTTGGGATATTCTTTAAGATATAGAACAAGTATATTCAAATGTATGCTATATTTTCCTCAGTTGACTGTGTTTTGCAGCTTACTTCTGATGATAATTCTTTATCGAAACACTGTTGGCATTTTGATAAACCAACTTCCTCAAGTTTCCATCATCAATCTTGCCTTCAGCTTAACAAACTCTCATTAACACGGATTGGCTCAGTTAAGAATTTACTGTGGGTACAGATGCTAGATCTCAGAAATAATGAACTTCGGTCAATTTCAGGTCAGTTTTTTTTGTGGCTTTCCATGTAGTTAGAATGTACGTCTAGGTATGTGCTTCAGATTTGTTTTTTTTCACATTATCTGTAATATTATTATGTAATGTTCTGTATCTAGTTTTTTCAGTTCATATCAGTTTATAGTGCATCTTAGCAAGCTATTTTTTTTTTGTCACTATATCTCTATTTGCACATTATAAATAAATAGATTTTAGTACTTGAACTGAAGTAATGTGTCTTCCTATGTCATGTATAATTAATTAAAAATAATCAGCTTGATTATGTGTTTAAGCATGCTAATATTCTTTTCTTGCTAACAAACATTTCAATCAAAGAATTAACTTCTTATGGGGTATATTTGTTTTCCTTCAAAAACGAAATAGTGAATTGTAGTTCACCAGCTTATATTGAAGGCAAAGGTAAGAGCTACAAGGAAGGAGAAGTTACAATTAACTACCTAGCCAAAAAGAAAAAAAAAACAATTGGCACACAGAAATAGTGAATGCTGAGGGAGATGATAGCTAGCAGGTTGTGAAGACACAAGAGAAACGACCCTCTGAGTGACTCAGTCACACTCTCCAACAAAGCGAAAGGTCAGTCCACCTCCAAAGGTATCCATCAGGTGATGAAGTTTGCTCATTGACAGTAACCACACATTGCGGAAACCAGGTTGTTAGAAGGAGCATGAATGAAGGTGTTCACATTCTTCTTGTTATGGCTTATGGTGTAAATATTGCAATCTCTATTAGGGTCAAAGATGTTGAACCTTCTTGCATCATCGGAGTGGTATACCTTAGGCCAACATTGAAGGATGGTTTGTATGAGAGATTGATGGCAGAGGATTGGAGCAAGTGAGATTATACACATTTATAGAAGAAATTGGATACTTTATAAGCCAGCCATGTGTGTGATTTATCAAGCTGGTTAATGAGACAATTGAAACATTTTAGAAATTTTTAATTCAAAAGACACAATAAGATTGCGATAGATCATCTACTAAACCCATATGATCTTGACTAAATTATTTTTAAGTTGCTGAGAGATTTGTAACATTTAAAAAAAAAAAATATATATATATATATATATATATATATGCTTCCTCTCCCTTTTAAGCAATTCCATAGTTATCATCTGAATATTCACCTTCACTGATGTAGTGATGTGACTTGTTATTGCAATATGTCTGCATGGAGATTTATGTAAGCAAATGCTATATATCTGCATAGAGATTTCACTTAGCAACCAGAGGTGAATATGGCCACACTGTTGACTATGGTTACCTTTCTCTTATACCATAGTTGTCTCATATATCTGATTGTTCGTTATAACAGAATCATATAGTTGATCGTCGTCATTTCTGTTATGGAACTGTATCTTACTGGTTAATCATGAATTAAACCTATAGAAAGAAATCACCTCACACACTTGTAGCATGAAGCAGAAAAAACTCTACTTTCTAAATTTGAGTGCTGTTTCATTGCTAGATGCTAGCATTTTAGATTTTCATGGTTGCTGCAGCAACTCTAGACTGATATTGGTCAATTTTTTCTTGTATTTTTGAAAAAATGACCATCATGTCTTTTGGCTTTTATTTGTAAGGGTCTCACAGTTATTTCTAAAGATTCATTTTTGAATTCTTTTTCACTCAGTATCAGTTATATGACGAATGATTGTCTTCGCATTCATTTAATTATGATTTTTCCATGGATATCCACTTCTAATACACTTGGACCATGTCTTTAAAAGCATTGGGTTTGGTTAAATCCAGTAGCACTAGTTATTGGTCACATTCATCTTTTTCACCTTGTTCTTGGTCTAGCCACGAAGTCATTTTTTGGTGTTAACAACCTACCTATCTACTTTGTTTTTGTTCACTTTCGATACACATCCATCATTCTCTATTTTCTACCTCCTTGTAGCTAGCTCATCAGGAGACATAATAAGAATGTTCCATGCTTCTAGTTTTCTGGAAAAATATGAGAATCCACTTCAAAAAACTTCCTTGTTCTTTAACAGGTATAGAAGCATTACAGCTTCTTGTTTGCTTAAACTTAAGCAACAACCAGCTAAGCAGCTTTACGGCACTGGAGCCCCTGAAACTGATCAGTTCCTTGAGAGTCCTGGATGTCTCCTTCAACATGATCGGTTCGCATGCAATTGACACAACAAGGTACCTCTGCTTGTCTCCACTGTCTCATACCTTGGATCCAAAGCAACTTATTGAAGAATACGAGAAGAAAAATACAAATGTGCAAAACTACTGGGAGGCCATTTTATTTCTGAGAGTCATGCGTTTGACACAGTTTGATATAAAGGGTAACGCAGTTGTCAACCAGAATTTTAGAGACATGGTTATTGAGTTGCTCCCTACTCTTAAATGGCTTGATGGGGAGCGAGTAAGGTGACTTTTAAATCTGCCTTGAAATTTTCTTTTCTGAAACTTCATTTCTTGTTGTGCTTTATATTCTTAGAGGTGTGAAACTTCATTGCAGTAGAGCTTTGATATCGCTGAATATTTAGTGGCGGAACGAAAATAATGTTAACTATGGCCAGTGACATGTACATTTTTGATGAATTATTGTGATATATGTGGATACATTTCCTGTTTAGGCATAATCTGACAATATGACATCTTATCACATTGATTTACCAGTATCACTGACTTCTTTTTATTGCTTGCGCCTAGAATTTATTCTTAACAACAATTAGGGCATCAGAGTTTCTAGAATTTATTGCCTGAAGCTGTCATAGTTTTAGTACACTTAAAGAGGTGAAAGAACAAACTGTAGCTAATGTGTAGAAAACTACCTAACAGTGCAAAAGCTTGAGAACAGCTTTTTGATCCGTTGCTTTGAGTCGTGTTGTGTAGGGTGCTCGTGTCCTCGAGGACGTCTAGCTTGCCAAGCCCAAGCCATTGCAAACTAGGAAAACAATTAACGATAGCATCTGGCCCAATCATCTATTTCCCCGAGTGACTACCTAGTTAGAAGATTGTCCTATCTAGATGATTATTAAACAGATGGAGCAAGGGATTAGTTTCAAGTTTTCCGGAAGGCAATCGGATTTTGTGTTTTCAAGGCAATTTGTATAATGTTAAGAACAAGACAATATCATTCATACTTATAACGCAAGGCCATTCTAGGATGCTTGGAGATCGCTAAGGTTGTATCGGTGGCATGACACGAAAAGGTTTATTGTTAACTATGTTTTGAAATATCATGATCCATAAAGGATCATTGCTCATGCGAATACCTATTTGTGACTAGATTCATACCATGAACTTCCCTGACTTATTAGGGTATGTTATCGTTGTTGGTATACTCATTCCTGTAACTGTTATACAAATTCATGAACGTTTGGAGCTGTATTATAATACAAGGAGGGGCAACATGATCCCGCGAGCATTGTGTGTTTTTTAGTATCATGATTCCTAGTTCACATGTGAATCATTACAAACATGCTCTAAATGTTAGAAGGCTAGAAGCTATTAAGAAGAGCTCTTGTATTTTGTTTGAGTTCATCGACAACAATAACTATTACCCATCGCTTTAGATGACATTGTTTGTTCATTCGAGGAAAACCTCTGATATCAAGGAATGAGGTGGATCATTTGTTCCTTGAGGTAGGATATTCACATTCTCTAGCAAAAGCTATGATAATAGGTAGATTCTTTTATCGAGATGGTTACTGTTTTGAATTACTTACTAGCTCTGGTAAAAAATGAAATTGTCACCTTAGCGGCTCCTCCAGAGTGACCCCACACTTAATGAAAGGGGGTATGGCGTCTTTGCCTAATAACAGTAGTATATGTAGGAGAAAGTGAGGCAAGTAGCATGGTATTCGGTACATGTTGGAAATCGATCCTAGGCTGACAACACCCTGCATGAACTATTTGTGCCAGCTCATGTGACTACTTACTAGATCTAAACTATATGAAAGAGGTTAGTTCTATAAATTTGTGCAGCTACTAGCAATGTTTAAAATCTCATTGTGGCAGTTTTGATCTTTAATTGTAGCAATATTATTTTAGTATTGCTTCGTTGTTCCAACTTATAGTATTGATGGTCAATAGAAAGGAAGTTGGAAATAAAGAAAAAATAAATAAAAAGAAAAGAATACAAGTATTATATCTCATTTCTCTCATATGAAATAGTATAATTTTGACATTATATATCATAATATGTTTAGACACGATGATGAGTAGTATTAAGTTTTGAGAATTTATTAAAATGATATATTTTGATCGTATTCCCTATATAAAATGGTACATTATTTTAAAATTAACTTAGCAATCTAAAAATTACAAATAATATTTCTAGATTGCAAATTGATTCTAAAACCGACGATGCAATTATATTGTCATTGTTTTGATATAATAATATTTTTATTTGGGTTCATCCATATTTAAATTGCTGACACCATGTTTTCCAAAGTGGGTCTACTTGTGATTTCGGACCATAATAAAATAACTTGCAGAATAAAAAAAAATAAAAAAATATATATTTTTTAAAAATTGCAAGTATTCAGTAAAATAAATAAAAAATGGATTTCATCATATTTGCAATACTTAAATCTTTTTTTACTGTGTTAATTTGCAATTCTAGAACAAGTTAACTTACAATGTTAAAAATGTCAATTTTTTTTATGATCACGTCCTCATTTTGTATAATAATATTCTATTTGAGTTTATTTATGACTTTTACGAATAAGTTCGTACTCTCATTTATCTCCGTATTATAAAAGTATAAAACACAAACTTTATAATTATTTTCTCTAAGCGTTGTCATTTTATAAATTTTAGATTGCAATTTTTTTTGTAAAATAATTTACCATTTAAAAATTACTGTTGGTTACAGTTAAAAGGAGAGTTGACAAGGTGTTTTTTTAAGACAATTAAAATTCAATTTGAAGCTAAAAATATAAATAATTTTGGCTTAAAGTTAATTACAAATAAAATTCAAACTCCAATTTAGTTTGAACAGTTTGAATCTTGATTGAGCAGAATTAAATTATAGTTTGAAATATCATTTAAATTAAAATTATAAAATAATCAGAATTTAATTCAAATTCGACTCATAAGCAGCTCGTGATCAATAAATAAAATATTATGGATATAAATTTAACTAAAAAAATTATCAAAAAGGTTCAAATTTAGCTTGAGTTTGATAATTTTAAATATGAATTGAATATTTTCCCACAAACAAACTCAATTCATCTGTACCCTTATTTGGGATGTCAAATCTATCAAATACTTGCAGATTTACATTCTAATAAATACATTTTTAATTTTAAATTTATCAAAATTATTATGTAATTTAAAATCAAATAAAAAATTTATAATTTTTTTCTCATTGCCATGCCATATAGATTATCCATCAATTCTATCAGAATAAATGGCCATGTCTGGAGCATGCAGATGGCCATGGGTGGAGCAGTCTCAACCTGATAAGAGCTAGGTCATGCTTGACCCGATCTAGGTTATTTCGGGCCAGTGTGCTCGACTCAACCAAAATTATTTGTCAGTATTTTTTTTATGAAAAATAATCTACAAGTGAATGAACCCTCATTCAGAATTTATTTCTTTTAGGGTGTTCAAATCTTGAAGAGCTTCAAAGATGAACAATCAAGCAACAGAGACAGCTAAAGAATAGGCAAAAAGAATAATCATCATACTAAAGCACAGATTATGAATGACGATAAGTACTTTTTCAATTGAATGGATGTGAACAAACAACAAATTATGGCGGTTTCCTACCTGCACATGTCTTGTATGTCTACCCCGAAAGTTGCCCCTCCTCTATCAAACTAACCGACGACGGCAGTGTTAATGCAGTTTGGGTCGATGACTAAGAGATTTGATCGAGTAACATGAATCATTGTGACCCATAACCATTCAGATGCAGTTTCTGCCACCTCCAAGCAACTGAAAGGCTCCCCTCAAGATTGGTGTAACGAGCTGTCCAGTTGAGCTCGCGGTTGATTTTCGAAGGGTCACTATAGACTTCGGCGTAGTCTCCCGGCCTGCGTTCAAGGTAATCAACTTTGATGCTCACCCCGGTGGCCTTTTTGCAGGCCTCGACAAATTCTTTGACTGACCTACCTGCAAGTATTTGAGAGCACTTAGCTAAGCCTTGTGCAGGAGTTCACAAAGTGAGCATCAGTGAGAGAACGCTACCTTTTCCGGTACCAACATTGTATATGCCAACTTTATTAGGCATCGCCTTATCAAGAGCTTTTACATGAGCATCTACAAGATCAGTAACATCGATATAGTCTCTTATACAAGTTCCATCACTAGTCTGGTAGTCTGTTCCTTTAACCTATAAAAGAAACCCCTCAAGCAATTTATATCACTACAACTTGTAAACACTGGATCAGAAAGCAAGTTTTTGTTCATGTGTCATACTGTTCTTTGAGTATATATAACAATATTTAAGGTAAATGAAGATACCTTCAATCCAGGTATGATGCCTAGTGCTGCATCAAAGCAAGCACCAGAAATGCGCCCGTGCTCCCTTAGTTCGGGTCTCGGGGCTTCACCTAATCTTCCTTCTGGGTCAGAGCCAATGACATTGAAGTATCTGTCAGTGTGAAGAAACGAGTCAATCACAAGCCCATGGGTGTTTTCGCGTGCAAGTCTATTACATTAACACACCTCAATATCATGATTGCCATGTCAGATTTCTTCGAAAAATCTAAGATAATGTCCTCTGCCATTTTCTTTGCCTTCCCATATGGGTTGATAGGATTCTGCACGTATCACTTGAATTATCATTTCCCAAATCAACAACACATTGTAGTTAATCAGGTGAAAAAACACATGCTAATCCTTGCCTGACCTGAGGAGTTAGTTCTGTAATAGGCATTTTCTCTGGTTCTCCATAAGTAGCACAAGTACTCGAGTATATAAGAGTTTTAACACCATGTGCTGCCATAGCTTCAAGAATCACCAAAGTATTTGCGGTGATGTTATGATAGTACCTATTTTGGAAAAGTTAAAATTGTATCGTTGCAAGAGTGAGTAAAGCTTGAAGCAATTCTGAGCGATATGTAAGATTATACACTTCACAAATGATGAATCTTGCATCCTTAATAATTTACACATGAATCTTACATAGGGCATATAGTAATAATTAATAAGCTATAATGCTAATCAAGATCAGGATTTTTTTTTTTCTCAGACAAACAAACGTAAATGCTCATTATTTCTTTTAGTTAAGGATCATTGTGAAAAATCAAACATCGCAAGAAAAAAAATGGTAGTATTTCTAACCTTGAAACTATAGAACCTACTTTCCACAACATTGAGACTTATGGAAGGTAGATTGCAGAGGCATTCAAAGAGCAAAGAATATATGGTAGATTGCACAGACATTCAATGAGCGAAAAATATATGTATTTAATTACAAGTGTCCTGCAGTACTCCGGTTTAACTAGAAACTATACATGAATGTTAAACCAGAAAATCAGATGCAAGTGTTTGGAAATACTATGTGGCATTGTTGCATATTTCCTGGTTCCAGAAATAAAATTTTGTTATCATTACTATTATTATTTTAGCATAAAATTTTGTTATTGTTTTGGCAATTGTGAGATGGATAAATAGCATACCTAAGTGGTTCAAGTGTGCTCTCGCCAACATAAGCAACAGCTGCAAAATGCATCACAGCATCAAAAGCATTTTCGGTAAAGATCCGATTAACCTAAAATTTGTCATTAAGGAATAAACTAGATCACTGTTAGACCAAAACTAATGATATAAAGATTTAATTAGGAATTCGAAAACAACTATGCTTAGCATATAGGGTCTACTCTTTCCATGTTTCAGTTATGAATTATCTTGTTCTATTTTGAAATTATAAAATTGAAGAACAATGCTATTGATATTGCCTTATTGGCAATTGTGATTCTCTTTTGTTTTAACTTCGCTGCATCAGCAGGTATCCAAAATGTGGGCTATCTTGATCTGAAGGCATGTAACATCCTGAAGATGTTGATCAGGATGCAATGCAAATCAGTGTTCAATTGTTTGCAGCTCAAGATCAATGCAAGGACAGGATAAACCCATAAAAATGGGATACACAGCTTTCCAGGGCAACCAAAATCAAGACAATCCCAGAGTGTGTTGAAGCAGATGCTCATGATCTACCAATGGATATCCATGGCAATACGGTGAATGGCAGAGGAGGTGCGGACAATGAACCACATAGGCATCCAACTCATGAGGTCGACTTTCAAGATGAATATATTGACATCAAGAACTTGTTGATGAACAATACTCTTGGAGGAAATGCATTTCACTAAAGGGCAATTCGGTGCACGAAGCTCCCGCCAATGCAGGGTATGTAGTCTTATCCTGCTTTGCAAGAGGCGATTTCGGAGGACATGAATTCACTACCAAGTAGAAAATTCGTGTGCATACCAAATAAAAAGGATTTCTAGGATGACAGAACTGGAAAAGACTTTGGACTATTTGAAGGTGCCCAAGAGGAGCCAAGTGAAAAAGGAAATCTTAAATTAAAGTGAGGAGCATCTCAAGAAAATGGCTCTTCGCTTTCTCAATGTTTGAATAATTCAAAACACATATTCAGGATCACATTGGTTGTCAATCATAGAATGGATCAGACCAAAAGCTGCTGCAATGACAACAGAACAAAGGAAAAGCATGAATATTTAAAATTATTGAGTCATCCGGAGAAGCTTCGTTTGTGATTTGAAAATTTGAATTTTTTTTGAGATATCCCGAGAATATTTTTTTCTATGAAATCGAAAGTTCATTTCAAGAAAAAAAAAATGTATCTGAGATAGACAGAAACAAAACACATCAATCTTCTGTACCTATCGGCAAGAGAACTATGGATTATGATAGTCTAGACACACTGTGAGTACTTCATGAGATGCACATCAAATCACTAGAAAAAAAATCCATGTGCTAAGCCAAATAGCCGATAGATTCAAAGTGTTAACAAAGTTGGAAGATGGGTCACAACTGAGAGGTGTCCATATATAAGATCAATACCATATGCATGATCAGATGAAGGCACATATGACACCTGCCGAGATAAATAGAATGTTTGCCCACCAAATGATGTGAACTGTTCATATATGTTGTCAAAGGATTTTAACATTGCCAAAGCAGGAGAAGGAATCTCATTGCAACAACCTCTGAAAAACTTGATGTACAATATAGACTAAATCATTTAATTCACTGATAACACGAGTTGTGACAATATCATAACTCCTAACCATGGAAATTGTAGAAGTATTTGGACAATCTATTTTAAAGCATCCAGAACCTATAATATTAGTTGGATCGAAGACATAATGTATAGGCACTTTATTGCTCTTTGCCCGAGGATTGTACTCAGATATGCCTGCTTTCTCTAGGTGTTAAATGAGGAGAAAAGAAATGAGCATAATTGAATGCCCACACAATCCTAGCAGAGGTAAAGCAAAAGATGGATGAGATTGTTCTCAAATACTAATAAGCTGCCAAAAAGTGACATCATGACAAACTCTAGCGAAGGTGACAATCTCGAGTGGGTTCTTCAAAGTGGAGGAGAATAATGAGGCAGGAACTTAATTAACCATTGGTTCATCTATTTTCATCAACAATAATTATGCTTAACATCATAGGTTTTATTTCTTTCCATTTCAATCATGCTAATTCCTTAGCATTTGAAATTCTATCATTTCTTATTGCTAAAATTTTTCTCGTCTATGAGATTGTAATAGGGAATTAGGATGCTTTTCCTAGGTATTATCTTCCTCTATTGAAATATAGAATTCACAAATAAAAAATAATTCTCATTCTTGGTGATTGTGATTCTCTATTGTCAACTCCATTGTGTCAAAAACTCAACAAAAGTAAATATTAAACAAATTAAATTCACAGAATCAGGATACGACTCTTGCATCCCCTAAATCTGCATAAATAAATTGAAGTCTTCCAGGCTCTGGAAATAGTTGCTGGAGAACCTTAATAGCACCAAGATTTCCTCTGGAAAGGTTATCCTATACAAATCAGCCAGAAAGATTAATTACAGTTGACATGACTTTATTAACGGATATAGAGAATAATAGCATTCAACCTATTTGTGCTTAGCAAAGACATATTACCACTATTGTAACACGGTACGAGTCCTTCAAGAGTCTAAGTGCAGCATGGGAACCAATATAGCCAGCACCACCAGTTACTAATACATGAGTCACTCCAGGTTCATGATGTGAAAACTGCAATGTTTAATACATTTCCAAGTCACAGTGGAAGCCACAAAACACAAGAATAAAATAATTTGCAAACTAATACAGTCAAGAAATACGAATCTTATAAGGTAAAGTGTAGTGAGATATGTGCATTGGCTTCAAGTATAACGATAAGACTATAAGAGGTTGCTCAAATCTAAGGATGCACTTATATTTAGAATTCCTTATGCGCAGGCCAGATTGAACAAGATTCGATTACTTCACAAAACAAAAAACATAATCGACAGAGTTCTCTTTTTCAAACTTCTAATTGGAATGGGGTCAAAGCCTACCACACTAGTGCTAACAAAACCGGGTGATTGCTTCAGAATCAATATGCAGAAGGCTGTCAGTATAACTGCCATAAGCAGCTTCCCAAGAATATGAGGCTTGCGTCTTGTATCTGGGTAATCCATTCCTGCAAAATGAAAATGAATGGAAAGATAAAGCCTGACACAGACACACACATCTACTATGTACTTTTACTAGTTAAAAAAAAAGGTACAGGCATAATCATACACAGAATTACAGATCATGATTGACTTGGTGAAAAAAATTCAAAAACACTATGACAAAGTCATAAACTCCAATAATGTTTACTCCCTAACACCATCAAAAACGAAAAAGGGAAGGCTTCACCGACACATGACACATGAGTTGGTACAAAGTCACAGCAATACGACCCACTACTAAGTTCATTTTTTAAAAAAGAAAAACAGTAAGAAAAGGTGGCATGATGATGTAACCAATGAAGAAAACAACAGATCTCCAATTAGCAATAATAAGAACCTGAAAGGGGCCAGGGTCTGACAGCTCTAGGTTGATTTCTGCTCCTGTTGCTAGGTAGCATGGGAGACGTTTCCTTCATAATAAACTTGGAAAAGAATAAAATTCTTTACTGTTCCTCAACGAGCACAACCTCTAATTGCCGACCAAATCAAGGCAGCTGTAGCAAAGTCAAACATAAAGTTTAATAAACAGACCCAAAAAATTATCTTGGTAAGAAGATTAACAGAAAAAAATTTGAGTTGAGAAAAAAAAAAGAGCGAATCGCCAAGCAAGTCAATCAATCACCAATGAGAATTACATCTTTTCTCCATACAATTCCTAAATTTCGCAAATAGGCCAAGAACTAGGGAACCCGCCAAACCCTAACAATTCATTGATGGAATCAAATCGAGCTTCTATAATAGCACACAGCGCATTTGAAAGAACAATGAGAAAGTAACTTTACCAAAAGAAAACGAACAAAAATAAAAATTTCGACGAGTACGGAAGAACAGTATCTCAGATCCAGAAGACGAGCTTAAAATTGAACCAAGCCATCAGCCATGAAAAGGCAGATGAAACCAAAACCAAATCAAATTGACAACTTTAAACACGTCAAAAACTCGTACATACAAAAATTAAACACCCAAAAAAACCGCATCAAAAATAGATCATCAATGGAACGAACAAAGACACATGAAGCACCAGCGAGAACAACGCGGTATTAAAGCCCCAGACGGCAAACAAGGTGGCACAAAGCGACAGTCACCTGGACGAAGAACTCCGTCAAAGAGCAAGAAATGCGATCAAAATCAAGCCTCGGTGAGTATAGTGGTACCAGGCGGAGAAAGAGCAGGGGAGAGGAGGAAGAGTCGAGAAGGAGAAGAACGAGAAAGGAGAGGACGAGTCCCAATGGTTTTCCGTTTTCTATGGAGGAAAAAATATAGAAAAAAAAGGAGGAAAATGTGTTTAAACAATGAGTAAGTTGGCTCGTTATTACAAAAAAGTCCTCATTCTTTAAAATTTATCAGTCAAAGTGACTTTCATAAAAGAAAGAAATTACTTAAATACTAAATAAAAATAGGTTAAAAAAAATAGTCATGGTTTAGGAAATGGAATGATAGTAAAAAAAAAATGATTTGTAGAGAGAAAAAAAATTCAAAGAAAATCTCAATGACACTCACATAAAGTGGTTGGGCCTACAAAAAGTGAAATGGTGGGCTCTATCATTATGTGACTGTCATTGAGATTTTTCTTAAGTTTTTTTCTTTGAGCATATCATTGCTCGATAGTAAATAATAGTGTTTGTATTATGAGTTTAAGAATAAAAAATTAGAAATGATTTCATAAATATATGAGAATCACCAAACCTATACAACTTAGTGAGTTTCATTTCCAATTCTCATTCTTCCTTAAAAATTTAATTTTAAAAAAAATTAAAAAATTCAAATTTTTACAATTTAAAATTTAAAAAAATAATAAAAAAATTCAAAATTTAAAACAAATAAAATAAATAAAAATTTTGTAAAAATAATTTAAAATTAAAAAAAAACAAAAAATTTAAAAAAAAATAAAAAAAAAATTTAAAACAAAAAAATCAAAAACAAATAAAACAAAATTTTTATAAAAAATCAAAAAATGAAAAACAAAAAACAAAAATAGGGGGAAAAGGGAAAAATGAAAAAAAAATAGAAAATTAGAAAAAGCAAAAATATATAAATAAATAATTAAAGGGAAAGGATAGAAG
>JBAMIE010000114.1:8308843-8322536 GCA_037177295.1 Kaempferia parviflora
GACAATGGCATTCCAAGCCACCAAGTCCCTCTCAGGAATTCTATCGAACATCCTCCTCGCATCATCAATCTTGCGACATTTGACATACATGTTGACGACTGCGGTCAGCCGGTCACGGCGAACACATTGGAGCCGAACACATTGGAAAACAACTAGGCGTGTATCTGGCATCCCGTTCAAAGGTCCGACCAATTGCTGCAGACCTCGAGGAGATAGGTGAAGTTGTACACGGCAGGGCGGACGCCGGCACGGTCGAGAGAGGAGCATTTGGCGTGGCCTTTGAGCATGGAGTGGTAAAGCTCTACGGGTTTGTGCTTCCTTGTATAGTGCACATTAGTTATTGGGTTGGATCTGATTAAGATGGATCAATACTTGAATTTTACTTTTGATCCAACGGCTGATGTGCACTGGATTAAAATGCACCAGAGATGGTAGTCCAGAGGATCTTAATTGGCATCGCGGAGACTGTCTCTCAAATAAATGATTAATCAACCTAGTAACGTCGAGTCTGGGTGATCGGTATAAAAATTTTCTACCGATCATCGAGATAAATTGAAAAACTCTCCCAAATAAAGAATACGTGGAGAGTTATTTATAACAAAATTGAAAAAATTATAATGAAATGGATAATCATGATTAATAATATCTCTCCGGACACATAATTAATAATCCTTATCTTATATGAAACTCTAATTTTTTTTTGTGGCTTTTATAATGTTTAAATCTTATTTATTTCGTTCGATACATATAAAATTAATTAAATAAATAAATTTAAATATCTTATTAAATTAAATAAATAAATTTGAAATAGTTTATGTTCAACTAGTTAATATTTACAAACAAAGATTATAAATTATTTATAAATAAAATTCATAAATTATATTTATCAATAAAATTCTTGTGAATTTGGTAAATAAATATATATATATTTTAAAATCAATAAATAAATTTGTAAAAAAATATAATTAAACATGTAAAATTTAAAGTTGGATAACATATAAATAAATCAACTCAAGTCAACTTTGAACTAAACTCGTGCTTGTAAAAAAAAAAATCAAACTTGAAGAATCATTTCCACTAACTTAATTTGACTCGGTTGTCTGTCAATCAAATTCCAACACCATGAAATTTAGCTCAAAATTCTTTGATGGTAATACTTTAACTAGGAGTAGAAATAAATTTGTATGAATCCCAAGATATATAATCTACTATCACACACAATTTTGACCTAAACACAATCCATCTAATAATTATATAGCAAAATTAGACGATCAAACCTCACAAATCTATTGGTTGTTTAAAATGATAAAATTTAACTTTATTTGCTGGTCTATTCCTCTGTGTTAGAACCTAACAGAGATAGCTAGTAAGCACAGATTAGAAATCTTAGGAGGCACTGACAATCATGAAATCTTCATAGAAACCCTGGGGCATGTTGAAAACTTCCCTTATATCATCCCAATTTTAACAGAATAAAACAAGATTAGAAAAAAAATATTTACAAGGATACTTACAGACTTTAGCTAAAGCATAAATAATGGCGAAAATATTCAAGGCTTTAAGCAGCATGTCTCCTCTGGTGTCTCTTCTTGGCCCACGGCGGAGATGGGGAATTACCAGGGAACTCCCACCTGGCGATAAAACAGTCCAAGGAAGAACTGATGAGCATGGGGAAGTAGGGGTGCCAACTACAATCTCTTATGATCCCAGAGTGCCATTCAAGTCTTGCCACAGTTTTTCCAGTCACCTATAACACAATTTACAGGATTTAAGAAAAAGATATATCACACATAATTTTTTTTTTCAAAGATTATTTTTTTTTTTTAGAAAAAAGACAATAAGTGTTATGAACACAAGGTAAAAAGTTATCTCGCAAGTGTAATGTTTTGCATGATCTAGATTAATATAAAAAAATTATATAAATGCATTCCGATTTCAATTGACTCTGGACCAATCTAGTTTTAGGTTTTGAACCAGCGAAGTTCCAAGCTAGATTTAGAGTACTAGTATATCCTGCTCAGTACTTACCTATGCGACAAGGGACTGGCACTTGGATAGCACAAAATCATCCAATTTCGAACAACACATAAGATCACTATGTGGATCACCTGATACAGATGGTAAAGATGTGACCCAATAACTGATCGTACTGCTCCGTGCCAAGTTGTTTACTAGACACGAGCCTACACATACCTCATCGTCCGATTTCGTACTGGGTGATATGAACCACATAATGTGCGGTAAATAGATGTCAGCCGGATACGCCAGACAAGAAAGTAATTTGCTCATCTGTTAGGTCAGACAGCTCCTGTAATCTTACTGAGTGATGTTGGACCATCCTGATCGGAGGGATCTCCTAGGACTGATCTAGGATCAAAATTTATAATGTTGAATCTGATAAACTTTCCAGTTCAATATCAAACACTATTTAAGAGTACCACAAGCATCTCTATTGTCATAAGAAAGCAAGATTATGTAGACATACATTTGCTAACAATTTATCCACTATTATGCACAAAATTAAATAACTCTTTAAAACAAGAAAGAGTAGGATGCAAATGGGGTAGAGAAAAAGAGAAGTATTAAGCTTACATACCACATCATAAATGTAAACACGATTGTCAAAAGATCCGGTATAGATGTACCTCTGACCAGTGCTGGTACAAATGACAAACCACAGAAATAACAAATTACTTTATATTCGGATCAGAAAGAGTCATAAAACATACTTAAAAGATGATTAGAAAAAGCATTAAGGCAACAAATAAAGTCCTCATTGTTTTGCTAATGCCAACAGATAAAAAAAACAAATATTATCAAAAAGCCAACCTGTGGGTAGGCGAGAAGTAACATCGAATTAGAGTGCCAAGGACTGAATGCCCTCTATATGTAGCTACAGACTGGTCAAATGGGTGCTTCAATTTCGTAGCTGCATCTGGGTATTCCATCCATCTATAATCAAAACCAGTTTTCCGAGTTGATCTGGGTATACAGGAAAAAAAGAAATGTGTCAAGATTCACCAACTAGAAGAAACAAGTTTTAGACAACTTTTACCACCTACGTCCATGCCATTAACATAAAAAGGAATGTGTTGGTGCATAGATCCAATGAAGGTCAAAGTGCCTAAAAAGAACAAACCTTGGAATTGTGGCAATGGAACAATGGAGAAAAGAGATCTAATGGTGCATGGAAGATCGACAAGTACAAGAAGTTGGGAGTATAATGAAGGTCCAAGTGTCTCAAAAGAACAAACCTTCTTATTGTAGCAATGGAACAATGGGGAAAAGAGATCTAATGGTGAAAGAAAGGATCAACATGGCTGAGAAGTTGGGAGTCAAGTGTCAGTCTACTGCTAACAGGTTCTAGTATAGGTGACCCAAGGGTTGGCCCAGTTGATACCTACATGGGTGTTTGCCGCAACAGTTCTTGGGTCAATTTCTAGCGGGTGCGAAAATGCCTACCTAGTAGAGGCAAGAAGGTGAAGGAGAATTTTATAGAAGCACATCATGTGAGAAACATGTATATTGTGTGTTACTTCTGCAATGGAACCCAATGCGAAGACAATGGATCAATGGAATTGAAGAAGATTCCTTGTGGTTTCTAGAGGGGAATCCTCTCCATAGGCAACAATGGGCAAGATGAAGAAGGGAGCCCTACCTAGCAGAGAACCCAATGCAGATATCCTTCAAATCCACATATGAGAAGAGGCATTGGGCTCCAATATCAGTAGAAGGGAAGAGATATATGAGATGGGTCTACTAGAATGGCAAGATCTTTCATTATGTTTGCTCATGAGGATGGCTTTGAGGGGAATCTTGTATCTTATTTATGGGATCTTAGGGCTGTCAAAAATGAACCTAACTTGCCAGCCCTACCCGAGTCCACCCAAAAAATATCGAGTTAGGGTTAGGGGTTTTCGGGTTCGGGCTGGAGGTTTTTGGGTTGTGTTGGAATCGGGTTGGGTTCGTGTTGTCCTGAATTTAGGGTTTATGGTTTTTTTTTTTTTGGTTAAATCAAATTTTATTTTGAAAATTAAGATGCTTTAGGTACATAATAGCAGAAGTTAGTATGATAAAGACGAAGTATTAAGATAAAAGTGAAAAATTATAGGGAAAATAATAATCAATAGAAAAATAAACTCTTATAAATTCTAAAAAAACACAAAAAACTAAATTCCAAGTTTGCATTAACAGGTCACTTGCAGGTAACCTATAGAGCACAATTGTTAAAGGTAAAAATAAAAAATATCTATAGGGCACAAAAGCTAAGAAACAAGTTTCTCTAAGAGAAAGTAAACAGAATGGTCAATGGTGCAAATCTGTGCACTTGGGTAGCTATATTCTCCATATGGAGGATCATTGTGATTCCACCTTCACTTAGAGCCAAAAGAACAAGAATTACAGAAATTACTTCTATTGATTATTTAAACTGGAAAAATTCCCACCATGTGACAGTAGAATAAATTTCTGGGTAGCTGCGAAGCATTGTAGTGATAAGTGAAATTTTATAGTTATGTTTAAATACATTGGTTTAGTTGATGGAACATATAATTCGTTTTTGATATAACAATCATAGAAATAAACTAGCATGTTAAACATATGACCAGCTGTATTAAAACACAAACAGAAACAGAAAAAGGAGGTAGCACATACAACTTCACAGTGGATGACATTTTCCGGATGTCCCAAAGTTTTGTAGTCTGATCTTTACCGTTTGATATTAGGTAATGACCATCCCCACGGCTATCAATAAATGTAATGCCTTCTAGATGACCTTCTAGGACACCTGCTGGTTTTTCTGTTGCTGCAAAACATCGTCTGTCCCAAACCTGGATGTTTAACACATTTGATTTAATTATCCACCAAGTAAAAGAAAAGCAAAAATATTCTAAACGATCATAGTAAATAGCACAAGGAAATATTTAATCTAGTACTTGACCAAGAAAGTGCACTAGTAGAAAATTAGTTAAATTATGAGTCTGAATTCAAACAGCAGATGTGTAGCTTACCCATTCATCATAGTGAGATGGAGCAATCTCACCATAAAAACAAAGTGAAGTAACATTTTGGAGATGAACAGAAAAATCAACATAAGCATTTAATGTGGATGAGTGCCATTCTTGCAGGAAAGTAGGTATAAAGCTCACCTTGCAGAGATTATCATCACTACCAGAGAACAGGATCTGGCCTGTCCTATCAGCAAATGAGACTGTATTTACATCATCCTAGAGAAGAACCAAAAAACACTTCAGAAGAAACATAAATGAACAAATACTTCACAAGAATACTGAACATGAGAGGATAATTTGTTCAAACTGACGACATTAGACCATCTATCAGGGAAGAGCATGATAAAAAATAAGAAACAAATTATGGGGGGCATAAACTCAGTGATAATATTTATATAGTAAAAGCATTTTGTCATACTGAATGAGCTAGAAGGCGCCATGATAACTTGTTTGCTTCCAGATCATATACATATATCGAGTTGGTGCTGCTTCCAGCAACAAGCTCTCGGCCATCAGTTGAAAATTTTATTGAATATGTATTGAAGTTTTCTCCATCACCACCAGAAAAGTCCAAAGCTTCATGAATCTCCTGTATTCAGAGAGTGCTTTGATTATGGAGTACTCCAGCTGAGAATACTACAGCTATATACAAAAGAGGAGCTATCACTACAATAATAACATGCAGTCTAGCATAGGTTGGAAGCGCTTTACATACTATGAAATGTTTTAGAGGAAAGATTATAATCAGTGATAAGAAAATACAACAGTGGTTTAATTTTGAAGCAATATAATACAGTGCATTCAAGTGGCCAATCAAAAACATCTAGAAAAATGAAGTTTATACCTTGATAATTTATTATATTTACATGTAACATCTTCTTGTCCTTGCTTTTACTTAACTTTTGACTTCTATGGTGCCAAGTGCTAATTTGTTATATGTTAAAGACATCAATTGCTTCTTGGTTAGTCAATTTTCTAAAGACATTTTTTAGAATTAAATACAATTTACTCTCTCCTCCTTAGATCCTTCAATACATGATGATCTTGTTTTACCCTGAGAGATTCTATGCCATTCTACCCACCTGAGTTTGTCTCCATTGGTAATCTAATCTCTATTACCATAGTACCCACATGAGGTCTTGTCATTATCAGTTCTCACACTGCACAAAATTATTATTATATTATTTTTTTGGCATCCAATCATTCAGTGTAATATAAATTTAATTAATTTATATATCGATAGTGGAGATATGAGAAAACATTGCATAAGCAGTGAGAAAAAAAATAAAGTACTTAGGCTTCAAAAAATATCCATCCATATAGATATGGTCTATTGATCTTAATTTGTATTAAAGTCTATGCAACACTACGTTGTAATATCTAGATCTCTTAAATACTTCCTAATTAGTCAATACTCTGATCCATGACATATGGATCACATATGACAGGTCATACCAAGATGTAATGAAAATTCTTTTAAATTGTGGTGTATCATGTATGACAATTGCACACAATTTCAAAAAGCTCCTCTTCGTTTCAATCTCCTACATTTTATCCTAATGATAATCCCTTCAAGAATATCACCTTCTTGTTAAATAGTAGATCCAAACTATCTACAGGTCTTACAAGAGTTTTGTGTCCATTCATCTTAATTATTCTCTTCTTTTCTTATTTAGAGAAACATTTTGTATATTGTTTTATTTCTAGTTAATGTAAAACCTTTAATACCAATATATAAAAAGTTCGAGACATATCAGATGACTGTGGTGTTTTTTTTTAAAGCTCCGAATGAAGGCCAGCTCAAGGATGTCGATGTCACTATAGGTAGCTTGAGTGGTCAACATTTGGCAAGTGGCAGACAGTGAACCTGTAATGTTGTTAAAAGTATCAATGGTAGCATTCCAAGGAGGCATTGAGTAAGGTGGGTTGCAATAAAGAAGACCCAATTTAATTAAGGGATACCTAAGTTGTTAATTAAGTAGGGAGATGGCAATTTAACTGTTCAACTTTGTTCTATAATCTATATAAATTACTTTGATCCCAACCATAATCGGGGATATCCAAAGATAGTCAATCTACTATTGAAGTAATGGCTCAAAACCTCAGGTGGTAAAGAAAAGGCACGCTGACACTTGGGTGAAACTCTGGTGTGCAAATGATAAAAATTTGTCAAAGGAAAAGTCATGTTGTGCTATCTTTTATGAGTGTAAAGAATATCCTAGCTATTTTCTTAATTAGATTAAACTTAGAAGTTCCAACTCACACTCTAAGAAAATTGACAAAATTGAACTTTAAATTGCAGAGCAAAATAGGATTCACTAATTGACACTATTAGCAACTCCTTATGGAGTATGCCATAATTGTATAATACCACCACACTCTTACACAGGAAAAAATAGAATTTTTGTTACCACACGACCAAAGTTCTATGGAAGAACAATGATGAAAGAAAGATACAAATGAGAAAAAGAGAACAATTTTTGCTGGTAAGGATGCCATGGATGTGACATTGAATTTAGTAAGTCCTGTATATTTTAATAAAAGTCTTTGAAAGAAAGAAATACTGTAAGACGCACTGTAATATTTGCTTGTGAGTCTGTTGTAGCTGACCACACATTGACCAAATGAACAATTGGCGTCAGACTGGAATAGACCTACAATTAGAAAATACATTTCAATTAGAATAAACAAATCAATCCCCCAATGGCAAATCATAGCAACGAAAATAGTAGCATAGCTGTCTTCAGATAATCATTTTGATAATTAAGTAGGACCAACCTTTTCTCTTCCCCAAATAATAAAAAGAAGAAATTCAGAATCATGCTAAACTGACAATCCAGCCTGAACCTCTTAGTCATACACATTTTAACTCATCCATACAAATTTGAGCCAGTTAAGAATATAATAGACTTCTTTTGTCTGCTAGTCGTTCATATTTAATTCAAGTAAACCATGTATATGGGCAATTAAAAGGTTGTATCTTCAATGTTAGTGAGGTAAGCTCATCATTAGAATCCTTGTCATAGCGATGTAAGCTCACCACTAATCATGAATCTGATCCCTCAACATTAGAGCATGAAACATAGAAGAATAGTAATGCTATTACTCTTCTACATATTAGCTCCATAGGGAAACTGTATGCCCAAAACTGCTTTCTCTTTGACACTGCACGCCTATGTGACAGCATTAACATAATTGAGGATGACAATAAAATTTCTTGGACTGCCCAAGTGATAGTGGCAATATTAGATCCTCAGTTGTGAAGGTAAGCTTTTCATTTTCATGACCAAATTTTATTCCAAAAAAAAAAAAAAAAAAACTAAAATGTGTGTATTTTCACATCGCTGCTACCTAACCATTTTCAGTGTCTTTAGCAGCATAATAAATCTGTGTTCCTAGCCAAATCTCTTTTCTACCAACCTAACTGTATCATCCTAAACCCTGTTGCAGCATGTTGCTTGTTCATAGGCAGTGACCAGTTGACTGTGAAGCTAAACTATACAAGAATCTTTATGTTCACTTCAACTTGACCAAGCTAACCTCACCAGTTGTCATTAATATAGAACAGCAGATATCACCTTCATAGGTTGAAGTAGAAAAGGGCAGCCCATGAGACTTTCTCCAACTTGGAGAACAATTTAGTGATCACTTTTCAAATAAAACAGCTACATGATTGTGTTAACTATAAGCAATTGCTGGTTCCAATCTTCTCCTCTCATTAATTTATTATGAAAATACATAAGAATTTCCTTTCTAAAATCTATACTTCAAGATAGATAAGACAATCTATGTCCAATACTTTGCAACAAATTGACTGCGGAAGTTAGCATTACATATGATGGAATCCAAAACCTTCTCCCCATATACTGGTTACTAAAATGAAGAACTTGGACTTCACAATTAGCTTGTCAAAGATACTCTATTACCAAAGGGTGTCATTACTGAACAACAAAATGGCTTTCTCCCATCAAAATGTTTCATTAGCTCATTAGTTCCCACCTAGTCAATATAAAGATCGCTTTAGGATCCAGTATTAAAGTACATTGAAAGCATAACCAATGGGATCATATTGAAATTTACGAGTTGCCGTTGGTCAGGTGAGAGAGCTGTATCAGTGATTGTCCACCGCAGACTCCGAGCATTGATGTCTTTCTGTACTTTCCATCCTTTTTCAACATTGTATATCTTGATAAGGCTTCCCTGATTGATAATCAAACAAATGTATGCAAAAAGGACACCTTCAAATCCATCCAAGTAATTGAATTTGGAGGTTCAGCTACACTCTTCTTAATGCTCAATAATGCATACCTTAAGGCCAACAATGAAAAGTGAACCATCAATAGAGAATTGCGATGTGTATGCTTCACTGTACATCCTGTCTGTGTGACTGGGTGAGTCCATAGGAAGGTACCGACCAAGAACATGTGAACGATCAGCTAAAGAGAACCTTCCTCTGCCAAAGTGATTGGCTTCCCTTGCCAATAACATTGAAGTAGTGGAGACAGGAACTTTCCAGTGGTTCCTTATAGACTTTCGGTTACTGATGAAGGGCTCTGTTTGGAGCTTCGTGAGTTGACATATATCGTCATCAATCCTAAAACTTCCATCATCAGCAACTAAATCAGCAATATCTCTTCTACGATTCAGCCTGAACCCCCTCATATTTTAACAACTGCTGCTTTTCCAGGAATAAGTTGTGCTGTTTAACAACGACAACAAAAATGGCACGTAATAAATTAGAAAGTAACAATGATCACGACTTTTTGTCAGTCTGACATAAGGAGGTAAAAGATAGTTAAAAGAGCGTACTCAAATTCGCTTAAAAGTCTTTGACAAAAAACAATGAAATTAGAAAGCATGAAATGAAGGCATTCTCATCTTATAATACTTTTTTTTAATCTGTCTTTCTTATGGTTTTCTCTTCCTCAGAATGAAAAAAGTGGGTAATTCAAACTAACATAACAACTTTGTGTTCCATTGAAGTAAAAAGGGATCAAAACCTACATTTTTTCCCACTATTCGGTCATATTCCACCACAAAATGCCGGGTTTTGACAATACAATAGGCTAGATTGCTAGTCAACGATAGAGAAATATATTAGAATCCGAAAAAATTTTCCTTCCCACCAAAAAGGATCCCCAAACCTACTTTTCTTCGAGATAATCAACAACATGGTGTTTAAAGTTATTCCATCAGCAAATGACCAAATTATTTCATCCCCTTCCCCAAAATCCTGAAAATACCAATCCATTGAGATGGGAAAAGACCGAAGAAGGAGTTCTCAGAATCAGTACGAGGTAGAACAGCCGAAAATTGGGAAAACAAATAAAAATTAATTAAAAATTCGAGTCATTCAACACAGAGTGAAGCAAAAATCAATGGGATGACTAAACTAAATAGACCACGATTACCCGATTGGCAGACGGCGATTAATTAGGGCTCCAAGCAATCAAAGAACTGCGAAGCAATTACGATAACACGAGGAAGGAGAACAAATCATGGAAGCGACAAAGAACAACGCAAAGGGGAGAGATTTCTGCAGTAGATCTGTGGAAGGCAGCAGATAAAGAATTAATTACTTGTGTTGAAGTAATATTATTTTTTGTTTGTTCTTATATAATTAAATAGTAAAATAATATTTCATTTTTTTAATCTTGATACCATTTATTTTATCGTCGACGGCCAGATTTGTCTCATTTTGCGGGGATACGATATTGTTAAAATGGAAAATTTTAATAGAAAATATTATTATAACATATAATATTTATATTTTCTTTATTATATTTAATAATACTGACGGTCCATTTCGCTCCCGCATATATATTTTTATACGGAAGAAGATATCGTTTCCAAAATCGAAGTCAACATTTGACTTCGATAGCGGAGACTCAAAACTTCGTCACCCGACGTCGTACCCACGCCGGCGACTAAGAGTGGTTAACTCGGGCAGGGCCCACCTTAGGGTTTCCTGCGAGCTCTTCCTCTTGCTCCTCGTGTTCACGGTTCCAACTCTCTTGTTTCTCATATCGCGACGCTGTTTATTTCGCTGCGGAATTTTCGCGGCGAGTCGCCTGCGACGGAGGATGGGGTCGAGGGCATGGATGAACCCGGCGCCGAACTACCAGCCGCTGGAATCGACCTGGGAGACGGATGATGACGCCCCGGGCCCCCGGTGCAGCCACTCCCTCACTGCCGTGGCCGCCACCAAGTCCCACGGGCCCCGCCTCATCCTCTTCGGCGGCGCCACTTGCATCGAAGACGGCGCTTCCTCCGCGGCCCCGGGCATCAGTAATTTACCTCACCTCTTCCGCTTCCTCTCTTAATCTGCAGTACGATGTTGTTTTTCTACTGATCAAGTTGCTCGTTGCGGTGTGAAGGGATCACGGGAGTTACGAATTCGGTGCATTCGTATGACGTCGCAACCGGGAAATGGACCAGGTATAGACTGTTATTAGTTGAATCTATAAAAGTTGCTAGTCATGAATTTTAATGCGAAGTTCTTTCCTTGTACGATATGCAGGTTGCATCCCGCGGGAGAACCTCCCTCACCAAGGGCTGCTCATGCCGCAGCAGCAGTCGGTACAATGGTTGTTTTCCAGGTAGCAAGACTTGTATAGACACTCAGTTAACGATTTGTAAATTTTCTGGCTTTGAGGTATTGTTGTCCCTTTTGAACAATAATTGTTGGTCATTGGGTCACTAGGGTGGCATTGGGCCAGCTGGACATTCAACAGATGACCTTTATGTTCTTGATCTGACGAATGATAAATTCAAATGGCACAGGTGAAGATTGTAGTGCTTCTTTTCCTATTATGTTGTTTTCTATGTGGTATGCAGGTGTTAGATGGATATTCTTTGTATAATAACTGTTATCTTGCAGGGTAGTTGTTCAAGGACCCGGTCCAGGACCTCTGTATGGACATGCAATGGACCTGGTTGCTCAGCGTTATCTTGTCACAGTCAGTGGAAATGATGGTAGATTTCCATCTCCGTAGATTAAGTTCTCACTATTGAGGAATAATGAAAGTATAAGTAGTTCCTTTTTTCATAATTGCTTATGCCTGTGATGTTGCCTAAAAAATCTGAAAATAAGATAAGGGAAACTGTGTTAAAATAAGCATGGAGCTAAAATATCAGATGATGCAAACATGTGATTCACTTTTTTTGTTAATTTCTTTTCTCGAACAACCAAGGGTAATGGTTGAGTGGTTGCTACACTAAATATGAACCTAAGAGTAAGCATATCTGACTATCTAGTGCCTATGTTTATTTTATATGAAGATACTCGACTTAGTTCCTAATTTTTATTTTACATATGATTCTAAACTTCTAAATAGAACCACAAGTCAGTTCCATTGGCTTGTGGTATATGCTAATCCTGCATGCTTAACTTTCTTTACTATAAGAAGAATGTGTTTGGCTTCTAGTTGTTTGTTGTTCTTGCTAAACCACATACATTTTGGAGCCATGCATCCTTCTAGACTTTTAGGAATGTCATGTCATCTCATAGATATTTTTCTTTTCCATTCTGCATAACATCCCGTATTTGTGCAATAGTGAACTTAGATATTACAGCTTGGACTAAGGTTAATGTGTAAGACTCTAAAAATTCAGATGAAATGTATACATCTAAGGACACATAACATTTGGTAATTATTTGGAATGTGTTATTGTGATCTCATAGGCATTTGGATCTGTTTGATATTTATTTGGAGTGGGTTGACATTCCTTGCGAAAACAGCCTATATGTGCTCCACAGTATCTTCTTAAAAGAAACTTCCTTTTCATGATTTTGAATATCATTGTCATCATTGCTTTTCTTCCTTGCTCGCAAGAGTAGTTTCCTGCCTTCCACTGGGAAGTATTTTTGGTTACATCGTAAGTGATAGAAAATCTTGGTTTAAGTAGGAGAATGATAATTCTAGTCATTATTGTTATTTGAATTTATGTTAAACTAGAAGAATCAGTCTTGCAATTCTCATGACGAAAAGCTTGACCAGCAATTGGTTAGTACAAAATGTTGGCCATTTCGTGCTTTATTTTTAATGAACTATATGTTTGAAACTTGATCAAGGACTTGCTAGAGATCCTCAATGCAAGTTTGATATTCTAGTCTATTGAATATAGATATAATAACAACCACCAAGTCTTATCCCACTAGCTCGGGTCGGCTATATGGATCTTTCTACGTGATTGGGCTCTATTCCCTATACTATATCATTGTCTATTGAATATAGGTAATGCACGAAAAATTGTGATAACCTCTTTTGTTTTATAAAGACTTAGGCACTACTAGTATGCATCCTTACATAGAGTTCCATGGTGGAATAAGATCCATATGACTCCAAGATCCAAATAGTCGGGCATTATGACTTATTGTTGTTATTATATGGAGACATACTTCAAGATACTTTCTCTTAAGTGCAAGTGAAAGACAGCTTGATGCTGTATTTTTTATCCATGTTTCTGGGGTGTACCTTCTTTCCTGCTGATTTGTAACGACCGCCCTTACTGGCTACTGTCTGATTAAGGACGATCACTACTTACTGTACTTATGTAAGAAAATTCACGAAATAAAAATCTTTTGCGGAATAATTTCATGAATTCCTAAACATGCTTATTAATGGCTTAAACTACTCCTAAGCATGCACTTACATAAGCCTAAACTAGCTTGGAACAAGCTA
>JBAMIE010000114.1:8330109-8342483 GCA_037177295.1 Kaempferia parviflora
ATCAATATACAACTTATTTTTAAATTATACCCAATAAATATATTTATCTAATAATTACTATATATAAATAAAAAAAAATACCGAAACCGTATCGGCACGGCACGATACGATATTGAAACCGTATCGTTTCGGTCTGCGACCGAAACCTCGGCACGGGTCGAAATTTTAAACCTTTGTCCTTGTATTAAACCACCTCTCTTGGTACATGGGAAGGTCATATCAATACAATTTTCAAAAGGGACTCATCTTCCAACTTTGTTGAACATAATCCTTCCTTATTGCATTGTGGTCGATGCACATGTGGGTTAGCCTTTGCCCTCACAAGCAAATTCCTTCTCTTTTTTTTGTGGTATTTTGGTTAGAGACTTTAATGGCCATCTATTCTTCTCTTCTTCTCATTTATAAAGCTTAATGACAGGAGAAAGTAAGCAACCTCAGAAATTTTGTGCTGCTTTTGGCTAGCTAAACATGTATCTATCACTTCGGTTTCACAGTGGTTTTGTTCTTTAAGTCCCATATATTCTTTGCCTGCTTTTGAAACTTGGCTTCTTTTACTAAGTACCTTCATGTAACCAGACGGTTGAGGATTTCTTTACAGAATGTTGGCTAAAAAACCTGCTAACTTCATTTGCAGTCTCTATCTGATGCTTACGGACTGCTTATGCATACAAATGGTCAATGGGAGTGGACTCTTGCTCCTGGTGTGTCACCATCTCCAAGATATGAGCATGCAGCGGTAAGTGGTTCCAATCAGTAAGTATTCCCTTTAAAATTAGTTATTTTATTTCTGACAAGGCACCTCCTTCATGCCTCTAAATATCCTATAAAACTCTAGAAATTTATTAAATAAAATAGCCTATAATTGATATTATGGAGGTAGATCCCTTTGAAGTGATCAACTATATTCCCCTAGTATTAAATAGTACTTGGGTTTCTATCAACTTAGTATTGTGGATTGACCACCATGACCGTCGATCCCTTCTAACCATAGTTTTAAAAGACAACTAAGGTGGTCTCCTAGGCAGAATTGCCAAGGGATTGCTTTTGCATGGTGGCTAGATGCTTCTCTTCAATCAGGCTGCTTAGTTGGTCTAGACGACTAGGTAGCCCCCCTAGGTGGTCCAAATGGGTCTAAGGGAAAAAAACTCTATGTTGGTCTAGACGACTAGGTAGTCCCCCTAGATGGTCCAAATGGGTAATTGTAAATTATGTATATTTTTGCAATTTGGATTTATAATTTGTGATTTTTGTTTTTTAGTTGAATTTGAAATATGAAAGCCAGGTTTTATTGTTGTTGCATCTTAGTTCTTAATTATGTTATTTGTGGTTGCAAACTCCTTTTCATTATCAAGGACACAATTGTCATTCTTTCAATTTTAATATTAGTGTAATGTTGACCACTTGAGGTCCTTCCTAGGCACTAGGCAGTTGGTTGGCCATCTACTGCTTGAAATCACTATTAATACTTTACTTCCAACATTATGGCCTCCTCCTCCTTTTTTTTTTTTTTTTTTTTTGAGTTGGTGATTCCGTCCTTTTTAAAGAAATTCTTATTTATTTCTTTTTGTCATGACAAATTGTGCAAAAAATGTCATCATTTACTTGAAGGGAATTTTTTTAAACATAATGACTATATCCAACCAGATGCTAATTGGGATACAAAATCTTGAACCAAATTTCAAAACCAAATTTGAGCAGCCAAACCTCTTTAGAAAGCATCACTCATGCATTAGAAGTAATTAAGAAACAACTAGACAACAACTCAAACTCCAGCACATAAAAGCAAGATACACTAAACAAAGAGATGAGGGCTTACTAATGTCAACAACAAAAAAAAAAAAGTCAATTTTCATGGAGATTAAGCCAACGGCACTCCTTGAATAGAGGTGAAATTACTATGTTGGGAAAGAGAAGACCTTATTGGGTGGGTTTCAATTGATGATTTTTTTTTTCATCACACAGTAGATGATTCTGATGCTGAAAGAACCTCTATGAACCTCAAAGGAGACACCATGGTACAATTGGTTCAAGTCATACAATGACTTCTTATCATGGGAAAGAGAAGGCCCTTTGGGTGGGTTTCAATAGATGATTATTTCTTTTCATTGCACAGTAGATGGTTCTAAGGTCGAAACAGCCTCTACGAACCTTGAAGGAGATACCATCCAATAGGACAACTTGTTCAAGTCATGCAATGACTATGGAAGGAGTTTGTAGAGGGTCTTCATCTTTTTTTTTTTTTTTTTCTGTTGGGAATTTGTCAAATCACAGTAGTAGTAGTAGTAGTTGTATAGTTGCTTTATGAAACTGTTTAATCAAACTCATGACTGATCGAGAGTAGTTTTATAAAGGGTTTCTTGCTGAAATTCGATGGGAAGTTCAGATATATGAAATGTTACACGATATCCTATGCTGGTTATAAGTAGAGCAAGGCATGAAGAAGAACAAACAAGCTTGTGAGCAATCAACTACTGAAGGTGGTCCACGAACTCAATTACCTTTGAAACATTAAGAAAATTAGAGGATGAGGTGGAGATGAACAATTATTACTACATGACCATAGAAGCAATCCTTACTAGAATGCCTACTTTGATACTAGTTATCAAAAGCATTTATCTATGATACCAATAGCGACACCAATAAACAAAGTTAATGTATTGAAGCATTCCTATGGGCCTTTGTTGTTAATATACCATTCCAATCATCTGGAGCAATCACCACAATTCTCATTTCTAAACATCAAGTGATAATCCTTTGTCCAAATTCTCCAACAGTATAACACATTCCATTCTAACGAGTGCAACACCTTCCTAAATGCTCATACAGTCAATTCTAATGAGTGCATCGTTGAATGCAACACCTTACTGAGCACAACACCTTCCTTAATGCTCACAAGTTTGTTGACTGCTAGGATAGGTTAGTGGCCATCCAAATTGGAGACCTTATCCTAGTTGATGACCTTCAGCATTCCTCTGGATCAACGTTTCTCATCTTCGCTCAAGGAACATTTAGCACATGATATTCTTTTATTCTCTCTCTCTTTTAAACAAATCTCAGTGCACCTACTTCTATTCAACGAAGACTTCGTGCAAGGTATTCTTTGCCCAAACTCAGCTCAAAGGAAGTTTTGAGGTCCCTACCATCACTTGATGACCCTATCATCATTTATTGAGGACTCAACATAGGATGCTATTATATCATCACTCTGTTCACATGAATTATCATCATACCTATCTCCACTTGATGAAGACTTGGCACAAGATGCTTTCTTATCCTCATTCAATTCAAAAGAAGTCTGGTATGATGGCATCATCATCACTTCTCAATGAACAACTCAATGTACTTGACCTTAAAAGAAGTTATGCTGTGCTCATCCCATTGGATGAAGATTCAATTCAAGATGATTTTTCCTATCTTCATTTAGTCCTAAAGAAATCTTGGTGTGTTCTCCTTTGATCGGTCAAGACTGGATGTAAGATGCAATCCAAAAGAAGTCTCAATGAGCTCTCCTCCGGAAATAAGTACATGTATTATAAATGTTTAAGCGTTTACACCCTCAAACATACAATCAAACTCACACAATCACAAGCTAGAAACATAACCTAACATCCTCTAGCCATGAGGTGTCAATCAACAAAATAGTCCATAATCTCCCTTGACACAAGCTCAAAAACAAGGACATGCAACATGAACACCATCCGTACCATTCTGCTCAAGCCACATCCATGCCACAAGCAGGTTGCCCAGCACCGAGGTTAAGTGCCTCAATTGCCGCACATTCTGCTCAGGCCATGCTCCCAAGTAGACCACCCCATACTACTCAACGCCTGTGCCACCAACGGACCACCCATAATTGAGGTTAAATGCTCCAATTTTTGCACAATATAGCCACTATGATGGACACGAGTCCACAAAACGAAACACATGTATTTGGATCTTGCGTAACATCATATCAGGAGACATTCCCTCATAGAGACATCTATTGCGGGCTTCCCATAAGATGTAGATCATTCTCGAAACTCCAAGGTGCCTTGCCTCCATCTTCTGGTTTCCCCCACCGTAATGCTGTCCAAACACTTGGAAAACCTCATCTATCGCTCGTGCCTCATGTTGAATCTCCAACCAGCGCCTCACCTTCTCCCAAAGGGCCCGGGAGATAGAGCATTCAAAGAACAAGTGCCAGTTTGTCTTCTCCCGCTGCCAACATAAGACACAAGCTTTGTTCTCTTCATATGACATCCTACCCGCCGTCCATGGCTTCTCATGCACTAGTAGCCACACAATGAACCGGTGCGTTGGCATAATCTTCAGCCTCCATACCAAAGGGACCGAAGTTACCGCCGACCCCCTTGGTTTGAAGAAGTCGTAGGCCTTTGCAACCCCTTTTTTTTCAATCACAAACCATTCATCCATCTTCATGTTGGCCACCCCATTACTTTGTGAACCTCTCTAAATTTTGCATCTAATATCCACATGTCTTTTAATAAGAGGTGAGTTCGAAGGCCTTACCTCCCATTGTAAAAAATCCACCCCCTTGATGTAGTGCTGGTGCACCCATCTCACCCATACCGAGTCCTTCTTTGATTTAATCGCCCATAACGTTTTGCTTAGCAAAGCTTCATTCCATGCATGAAGATCCCGAAGTCCATATCCACCGTCTTCCTTTATGCTTCTCTCTAATTATTTTAGTGTAGAAAAGGCTTTTTGAATGTTGTTTATGAACACTCTACTAAACCCTCTTGTATCATTTATGAAATAGGTCAATCCCTTCAAAGTTCAAAGTATTCATTTTATTTCCCCTTCCCTTCCCTTTCCTTTTTTTTTTTTTTTTTTCCATTTGATAGGACTAAGGTACTCTCGTGCCTTGACCAACTTGAAGTACTTTTGACACTCTTTCTCAGTTGGAGTGACTCCAAATTCTAGGCTTTTGTAGGGGCTCGCTTGCATGTTACTGGAGGTGTCCTCAAGGGAGGACGAAATATTGATGGTGAAGCTGCCATTGCTGGTAAGAATTGATTACCCTTCATTATAACTGGGAAATTGTTTATTTTTTCCCAGAATCTTGAACTATACTTCTTGCTTGTAGTTCTGGACACTGCTGCTGGGGTGTGGTTGGACAGAAATGGAATAGTGACATCTACTCGAACTCATAAGTCACTAACTGATCATGATGGTTCCTTGGAACTTCTACGCAGGTGTCGGCATGCATCAGCCTCTGTTGGGACTCAAGTATATGTTTATGGTGGTCTAAGGGGAGGTAAAATGGAATCCATTTCCTTCGTGGCTTTAATTGTTTTCTAGCTGTGAATTTGCCATTTATTCCAAATGATGGATGACTGATCTTACAAGTGAATAAGGCAACATTGTCTCTCTCTTTCTCTATAATATAGATGGTTATGATCTTTGATGTCATTTTTCATTGCTTCCATTTGTTTCTTGTTTCTTAAGATTGACAAGGTTTAAAATCCCAAAGTCATGGGAATGATATTATTTAATGTTTCGATGCATGGTGCCGGTAATGGATTGGAGTTGAAGAAGGAAGGAGATGAAGCATAAGGAGTCAGTGTCTGTGCCAAGTATGGTTTTAAATCTTGTACCATGTCAGGCGAAACAGTTAAAACATATCATTCCGATAACTTACCGAAACTCGATATCATTCAACACAGACAATGTCTCTTTCCTTTGCTTTATTTCTTTCCTCCAATCTCCAATCTGCCATTGACACTATGCATCAAAGCATTGGCACAATATTAGAACAATATATTTCTAATCAAAGGCCAAAACTATGGCACAACTTGAGATTTTAAATCTTGGTGCCGAATGATATTGAGTTTCGGTGATTTATCAAACGATATGTTTCAACCGTTTCAAACTATGGTTCCCAACCTTGATTTAATATTAGATTTTGCTCACGAATGACACTGCTTTTGCGATTCCATTTAGTAGTCCAATATGTGTTAGTTAAGAAAAACTTATAAAATGGTTAAATGTATTTTACTGCTATGATACTAGTGGACTACTAGACTGTGATTCTTCCATCCGAATTCAAGACTCATATTCTAATGTCTCTTTGTCCTGTGACCTTTATTATGAACCTAGGGACTTAAAATTAAAAAATCACATAATAACTGGGATCTATTTTTAGTTTTTTTTTTACTTTGATGAATAATATACAAGATCTACTTTTTGTTTTTTTACATGAATGAATAATATACATAGGTAGTGGAGACTATTAGAGAATTAATTTGAACTAATTTTTCTCATTACACAGTGGCTATCCATCCTAATTTCTCAATCCCAGCCTCAAGTTTGATCCCGCTACTTGCAAAAGCTATCCATGACTAGGAGATCGATTATCCTACAAACTTCTTGTCCGATGAGTCCACCATTGATCACCTTGCATTGCTGGTTTCTCCCGTGCATTGGAGCTCTTTCTGAGTTCATCTACCAGAAACCTTAACTTTCCATGGAATCTTTTGCATGATCTCTCGTGCCCTCAACGACCCCATTGACCCTAGTGGAATCTTCAGCTTGATCCCTAGCCTTTGTCACCGAGGTTGTAGTTCAATTGGCATCAGACAACACTAGACATGGGAATGATGCTGACCCAACTGCCTTGGTGGAATCTTCAGGTTGATCCCTAGCCTTTGCCACCAAGGTTGGAGTTCAATTGGTATTTGACTACACAACGATGTTATGCCATGACCTCACATGCAATGAAATCAATGTCTTCCTTAATAGAATATCAAAATGAATAAATTGATATCTACATTTCTCTATTTCTAAACTCTTCTCTCAATAGAAAAATTGGAAAGTCTCACCTTTAAAACATCAAAAATAATTCTCTCTAGGAAGAGAACTTCTCTACTAGCAATATGATTTGTGACTGTCTCTGAAGTTCTAAACGCTCAGGTAGTGGGAAATCTTCTGACGTCTATTAGTGGGAACTTCTTCTCTATATGGAATTTAATTAAGTTCCTCCTTATTGCTATCCTAATCTTATAGTGGTAGTGCTTGAAATATAATGATCTCATTAAAATCAGATTCTTCCTATTGACACCTCTACGTGTACTTCTAAGTTTGTCGACTGGTCACATTTTTATTAAATGCATCAATAACTCCTTGGTGTAAATGTGTGCTACAAAAGCTAGAGTCCAAATGTTAGATTGTAGATGTGTATTCTTTTACTGTGAAACAAGAAGACCAACAACGTCCTGAACCTTAATTGTCTGCAAATTATCTGGACTTTATCTTGCACTTATGACAATGACATCCTTTGATATAGAGTTATTCTACTGGTACCATTGCCCCAAAAACTTTTGTTCCTACCCCTCTTTATGTAACTAGGGTATTTTGGTTAGAATCCCCACCATATGTAATCTATACATACAAATATCTTCACATATATGTAATCTATACATATAGATTTGTTCAAATCCCCATCGCTACCATATGCAACTTAGCTCCTGAGATTATTTTAGTTCTGCATAATATGTTATATGTTTCTAATTTTTGTAAAAAAACATGTACTCTTGATAACAACTATGTGGACATGGATTACATATCTGCAAGACATAATTTGATGATAGTGACTCATTATGCTTATATCATCTCTCTTTGATATCCAATAGTTTGCCTTCTCTACCAAGTAGAGTATTCTACAAATTCTGCACATTAATCATTACATATTCTTGTCATAAAGAGAAATTGGCATTCTAGTCGAACTTCTGGATATGAATCCTCCTTCAAATACTTGTTGAAGTCTTTGTCAAGGTTTAAAATTTCGAGCGAGTTTTGGTCTTGACTAAAACAATACTATTTCGATATTGTGTCGGTGTTCCAATGTATTGTCAATGGTGAATTAAAGATGGAATGAAAAAAGATATGAAGAAGAAAAAGAATAACACAACTATATACTTAATTTCAAATTTTATTTTCCATCTGATTTTAACATTATATTGTACGGAGACAAGTGAAAAAAACAACATTATCACTTCTATTTTAACACACCAAGTGATATTGAGTATTTGCATAAAACTATACTCATTAACATAATTGACACAATGACATAGGAGTCTGTTTGTACCAAGTAATATTGAGTTTAGGTAATTTATCAGATTTTCAACTATTTCACCTAGCACTATGAGACTTCAAACCATGGTCTTGCCAACTTCAAATACTGTGTGTTTCTTGTGTTGACTACACTAGCCACTACAAAGTTTTAAGATTAGACAATCTCGACGCTGATACTATTTGCTAGAAATGACAAATGCCTCTGATACCATTGGATGAGGTTAGAGATCATTCTAGTACCAGTTCCTACCCTGGTCGTTTCAAACACACACTAATAGATCTAAATAGTAAATACATTGTTTTTAGAGTGCGGAATAATCTCCACCATAAGTCTTCAAAGAGCCTTTGTTTTGTGCAAACATATAAGAAATACAAGAACAATTTGACATGATTAACATAAGCTTATACAGCCAAGTGAGAATTTAAGTCTACAATATATCGAGACAATAATAAGTAAAGATATTGGTGTCCACATGTTAATGCCCACACCTTATACAAGACACCTCCCATTCCTCTAAAGAGCTACGGATAAAAAGTGCACTCTAGCATTCTTCAGCACCAAAAAATTCTTCTTGAGAAGAGAACTCTCTGTGTAATTCTAGACATTACCATGGACAAGGTCACACCAAAATCCCTAATTAAGGGTCACAACTGAGCACTATACTGGACCAATGAGCTATGCAAGGCTCAGTGTTGAGCTGATGCTCAACACAGAGGAAAGTAATGAAGAGTGGTAGAAACGAAGAAGAAAACGGCTGGGAAAAACAAGGAAATGGAAATTGGGAATAGCAAAAACGAGGAAAAGGAAAAGAAGAACAGAATCATAGAAGGAGAAACAGGGGAAGGCAAGAAGAGAAGGGATATCGACAGCAGATGAGGAGGGAGGGGAGAGGAGGGGTGGGTGGGTTGGGCGTGAGGGGTGGGGAGTAATATTATTCCAGGAAAAATAGTGAGAAGTATCAGTTTTGTGCTCTGCCAATCAGTTACTTCAGGACAACTAGTGTGGAAATGGGAATAGAGTGAAGAGGAGAAAAGAGAGAGGTGAGAAGCAGGAGAGTAAGGCAGTTAGAGGGAAAAGAAAGCAGGCCCAGAGTAGATTAGTTCATGAAGCCATAACTTTTCCTATTCACAACGGAAGATGCTTTTCCTGTTCAAAAAAAGATCAAAAACCACCCACCAAACCCACATGCTAAACAAAAAACACTACCCTTCATCATTTGAAATCTTGTACTGTGCCTAGCGAAGCGGTAGAAACATATCGTTCCGGTAAATCACCAAAACTAGATGCCACTCGGCATCAAAGTTCAAAATCTCGAGTCGTGCCGTAGTTTCAGTCTGAGTGCAAAAATGTTCCAGTATCATGCTGACACTCCAATGCATGGTGTCGATGATAAATTGGAGGTTGAAAGAGGAAGGAGATGAAGCAAAGGAAGGAGACATTGTGTGATGAGTGGTATCAAGTTTCAGAAATTTAATGGAATGATATGTTTTGGCTCTTTCATCCGGCATGGTACAAGATTTAAAACCATGTTCGACGCAGATAATGTCTTCTTCCTATGCTTCATCTCCTTTCTTCAACTCTAATCTATTACTAGCACCATACAATGAAAAATCAACACAGTACCGAAACAGTATCGTTCCAGTAAAGACCTAAACTTTGGCACGGTTTAAGATATTGAACCTTGCTACCCTCATCATGCCATTTACTTAAACAACACTATTAGTTAATTTGATCCTACTGCATCATCTCTCTAATTATTTCACATCTGAATCTTTTGTACATTCTTTTCTTTTTGTAAATTATGAAATCCAAATATGCACCCATTTTGCAGATGTGCTACTGGATGATTTTCTGGTTACTGAAAATTCTACTTTTCAATCTGAAATCAGTCCCTCAATGTACAATTCTGTAAATTCCAAACCTGATCAAAATGTCAGTGTGGATCAGAAATCAATTGAAATGCTCACACAGGCTTCTGCTGCTGAAGCTGAGGCTGTCAGTGCTGTCTGGCGGGCTGCAAGGGAAGCATCTGCAGAAAATATCTCAGATGATAGAGATTCAGAATCTCCAGATGCAGTCTCAACTGCAGATGATCCCTCAGATGTTTTTGATTCCCTTGAGCCAGGTGTACGGCTGCATCCTCGAGCGGTATGCTTTTATCTTTTCAGATTTTACTGTTATTTTTAAATAAGGGATCCTTATTCTAGCATTTCAGGTGGTGGTTGCTAAAGAAACTGTTGGCAACTTAGGAGGGCTTGTAAGGCAACTTTCACTGGATCAATTTGAGAATGAGAGTAGAAGAATGTATCCAACGAATGGTGAACAGACTAATCAAACAAAAAAGTTCTTGAACAGACAGAAATCTCCTGAAGGTTTGAATAAGAAGGTAAGCACACAATTAGCTAATGTTTCAAAATTAATGACATAAATGCTATTGTTATATGTCTTTTTGTTGCAGGTTATATCGCATTTGCTCAGAACAAGAAATTGGAAACCTCCTGCTATCAGAAGATTTTTTCTTGATTCCTATGAAGTAGGTGAACTTTGCCATGCTGCTGAGCAGATATTTAAGCAAGAACCAACAGTTTTGCAACTAAAAGCTCCAGTTAAAGTATTTGGTGATCTTCATGGTCAGTTTGGTGATCTTATGAGATTATTTGATGAGTATGGCTTTCCCTCGACTGCTGGAGACATTACGTAAGACTCAGAAATTTGTGCAATAAGCCTTATTTTGTTGTTTTTTAAATTGTAGTTAAGGAACAAAATGACATAATAGTGCAAGATGGGGATCCAATCCTGGGTTTATGGCAGCATGGCCACATTGGCCGCTGCCTCTACCACCCTGGTGGATGGTGGGCTTAATATGCCTTTTACTATTTATTTTATTATTTTTATATAAAAATGGAACTATCTGACTTAGGATTTCAGACAATAGTTAATTATGTTAAGTTTCCATGGTATAAACTAGACTCAGCATGATGCAAACCAACAGAAAGGAGTCCTAATGTTTATGCATTCTCAGGAAACTCTTTACAGCAATCGAGGAAAACTTTTGTGCTAGTTAAGTACTAGTTTTCAATTTTCAATTTTCAATTTCCAGATTCCCCATGGGTTAGATATCAGGCAAATATTCTGCTTCCTGATACATTTGCGGTTCCCAGTCAGTATTATAGCCAATAAGTTAAAATGAACTTAGGATTTCAGCATGCCAATTTTAGCGAGCGCCTAAATGATTATAGATACATTGCAAAAGGTGAAAGTCCATCTCCTGAGGTTGACTTAAGTGGTTACTCTGTTTTTGTTTGCCATCACCATCATTTCATGCAGGAACTTGTTGCTTTATTTTGCATATTTCAATAAACTATTATTTTACTTGTTTCTTGACGAAGTTAGTTCTTATGCTTAAGGTTATCAGTTCCTTATCCTTAAATGTGCTTTTCACAGTGTAATTGGGAAAACTTTCTTGATGCTATTAATCCTAGACGTAGGAACTAGAATTAGTTGGATCTTATCCCTTTAGCATAAGAAAGGGTTGTCCGGAATGCAAAGTCTTGGGGAAGGGGTCTATTGTACGCAATTTTATCGCACATTGCAAGAGACTATTTCTGCGACTTGAATCCATGACCACTAGGTCATTCAGCAACATCTTTACCATTGCGTAGTCTTATTATCCCTAGTAGCATGGTGAATAAATTTTTTTAACAGTGTAAACCAGAATAATTTGCTTGTTTTTGTACATTGGTAATTTTCATTTTTGGTACCTTTCTACTTTTCTATACTCAAAGATTTGGTATGTTAGGTACATAGACTATCTATTTTTAGGGGATTATGTGGACAGGGGTCAGCATAGCTTGGAAACGATAACATTACTACTTGCTCTAAAAGTAAGCTTTGACTCATTCAATAACATGACATTTTTTCCTCTATAGATTTTGTGTTACAATTCAGACATCTTTATACAGATAGAGTATCCAGATAACATTCATCTGATCCGAGGAAACCATGAAGCAGCTGACATCAATGCCCTTTTTGGTTTTCGTCTCGAATGCATTGAGAGAATGGTAAGAAGATGATTTAGTCTTTATATCTGGATTATGTGATAAGAAAATACTAAGCAGAAAATTCTGCAGGGGGAATGTGACGGGATATGGGCATGGACACGCTTTAATCAACTTTTCAACTACCTTCCTCTTGCAGCTCTCATAGAAAAGAAGATTATCTGTATGCATGGTGGTATTGGGAGGTCCATAAATTCTGTTGACCAAATAGAGAAGCTTGAAAGGCCTATTAACATGGATGT
>JBAMIE010000114.1:8347010-8358712 GCA_037177295.1 Kaempferia parviflora
GTATTCCTCTTCGAATCAACAAGTTTTAGAAGGTTGTTTCTAGTATTCTTACGGGAATAAACGGATTCAATAGCCCGCAGGATAATCGCTATCCTGTCCGGCGTTAGTTGGTATCAGAGCTCTTAGATCCATGGATGATCGTTGTGGTCGTGGTTGTGAAAGACAGGTTTCGGCTGAGGAAATCTCGCACAGTGATCATAGCACCCAAGGCGAGATACTTGATGATCGTAAGTTCTTTTATTTTAATTTCAATAAAATTTTTCTTGAGAAAGATATGGACGATAAGATCGAAATTGTCGGTGATCCAATTTACGACGAAGATGAGACTGAGTCAATTAACAAGCCAGTATATGACGAGAAATTTTATGGAGATGATCATGAGATTTTGGTCTTATTTGAAGATGCAATTCATGCGGTATCAGAAGACAGTGCGAAGAAAAGGAAGACTATGGATGTTGAAGACGCTGTTTTGAACTTGAGGACGAGTTCTTTTCAACCTAGAGCGTCTGATGTAGAGCATCCAACAACAACACTAATTTATATCCTCTGATACAACTATATTCCCCTTTGAGCCGTGACAAGAAGAAAACAAGACTTCCAACCTCCCTTTTGGGTCTTAAAGAAGGACGATCGAAACTATTTACAAAGAAGATTTTGGTTTAATGATATTTTCGGCAATGTCGTTATTTTTTCTATTTCTTGGTATTCCTCTTCGAATCAACAGGTCTTATAAGATTAATTCTGACATTTTTACGGGAATAAACATATTTAATAGTCCGCAGAATAATCACTATCCACCCGACGTCATTATTTTTCCACTAAATATAATGCCCCTCATGAACACTTTATATGAAGACATTTCTTAAGTATATATACGATGTGATTGGTACCTAGTTTATTCTAGTTTTATCAAGGCAAAACTTCTAACCCTTCTATGATAGATTATTGAGCCTATATATTGGGTCATCATCTTCTCCTTCTTCGTCGTCGTCGTCTTCTTCTTCTTACTGGTCGTGTTAAGAGACTTGGAAAGAGTACATCAGACATTTCTTGATGATGCTGCATCATAGGAACATCCCTAGATGAGAGTGGTAAGATGCATGCAGTAAGAACTCGGTATAATGCATAGTCCTGGACTCGAAGGGAGAGGGATCTGAACTATGTGGTAAAAGGATCTCTCTCGTCACCAAAAAAATACATGACCTTTTCTAAGTTGTTAAAAAATTATTTACATAATTATAAGGTAACACCATTGCAACAATAGACTAGTTGGTCAAGTTTATTGTAGTCAATGATTTCGATCGTAGCAGGACAGTAGCGAGAAAAAAATGCACAGTTTAGGTGCCTAGTTTTAATCAATGCAAATCTATGGTCAAGGTAGGTCAACCTATGTCGCTCAGTGGGGAATACCGGATTAGCCGAGGGTCCAAAATGAGAAGGGGCAGCATGATGTTTTCTAAATGGTAGTAAGGCACAACAAATTCTAAATAATAGTGAATAATAAGGAAAGAAACCATAAATAGGTAGATCTAGAGGTTACCTAGAAGCTATGTTTAAGAAAATGGAGAAAAACGTGAGAGATGAAGTGGAGATGTGGCTGGAGGTGGCCGGAGGCGCCTTCACCGTCGTCCGAATAGAAATGTAAATGTTTCTGTTCGGTGTAAAAATCGTCTTTGAAGGCGCCTTCGTCACCAGGAAGGCGCCTTCCACTGCTTTTTTGAAGGCGTCTTCGGTGGTTTCGGTGAGATTTTTCCCGCCGAGGCTTCACATTTTTTTTTTGTTTTAATTAGGATTATTTAGATTTTATTATAGTTGGGTTTTAATTAAGATAAATTTAATTAGAATTTAGTTTAATTTAATTTTAATTAAAAGTTTAATTGAAGTATTAAGGTTAGAATTTAATTAAGGGTTTAAATAGTTTAATTATGTGTTAAATGATTTAAGTTTAATTAAATTAACTTAAGGTTTTAGTTGATTTGATTAGTTTGTTTTGAATTAAAGATTTTCATTAGGTTAAAGTTAAGTTAATTAAGGATTTAATTAAGTTAGTTTTATTCGAGTTTAAAGCTAACTTAAAGTGTAATTAAAGTTTTAATTAAATTAGGGTTATTTAATTGGGTTAAGGTTTAATTATGTTAAATTAAGTTAAAAATTAAAGTTAAAGTAATTAGAGTTAAGCTTTAATTAAAGTTAATTGAAGGTTTACTTAAAGTTAAAGTAATTTGGGTTTGATTTTATTGTCCTTAATTATCTCACCCAGTCTAAGTTGTCAAACACAGGTATCCTATAATTTTGTGAGATGAAATTGATTAACTTTTCAGAGATAATTTTAACTTGTTTTAGATTCAAATTTAGTTTTGGGTTCAACAAGTAGACATTCTTTGAATAAATTTATAGGTTGTGGTGAGTCACCTGGACATCATTAAAAGTAACCACATGCTTCAAAATCTTCTAAATAGTCCTACCCACGGAACTTAATACTAAACTTTGGTCGAACTAGTTTAGATTGGAAAGGGGTAGCTTTGGTTAGTTCCGCTAAGTCGTCTGCACCAGGTCGAAGCCATATCTTCCTAGACATGCCTACAAAGCTTTCCTAACTTACTATCATCTCAATCTTCTCTAGTACTGTTTGTCAAGTTAAATCTATACCTATTTAATCTAGTCCTAATTACTCTTATGGGTAAGGTTTAGATTTATTGAGGTGCCAACTAATTTGGAGTCTCCCCATATATTGATGGATTTGTGCCGATTTATTTTATAATTAAAGTACACTTTATTATAAGATTGATTATCAATTGTATATTTTTGTTTTAGTTTTGATTTGGTTGAATTTTAAATAGGATTTGATTTAGTTTGGTTTGTATATAATGAATTTGATTCTTAGGAATGTAAAATTGGTTTGGTGCTACTTGCGTGGTTAAGTACGCTTTTGGAACCCATGCTTTGACTTGTTTCTTATTTTGAGTTAAAGTTAAGAAGGATTTGAAGGTTGAGTTAGACTCGTGTTCAAAAAATCACTGCTCTTAATATATTGAGTCAAATTGATATTACAGGGCATGAATATAATCAGGAGAAGTAAACGAACACAAAAGCTAGTTTCATATCATTTCAAGGTCATTTGGTCCATCAACCGGTTTGAGACAAAATTGGCTGATGGACCAAATGTCCTCGGATTGACATGAAAATAGCTCTTATATGTTTGTCTACTTCTTCTGATTATATTTATACCCTTAAATATCAATTTGACCAAATATAGTAAGAGTAGTAATTTTTTGAACATGGATTGAATTTTTTTGAACATATTCGTATTTAAAAAAAAAAATCAAAACTCTTAATATATTATGCCAAATTGATATTTGAAGATATGGATATAATCAAGAGAACTAATCGAACACATTGAAACTAGTTTCATATCAATCTGATGTCATTTTATCCATCAACCTATTTAGCCTAAAATCGATTTTGATAAATTTTTTCTTTAAAAAAAGCAAATCAGTCGATCAGTCAACTGATTCAAAGTTTTGATGTTTCAACACAGTGCAAAATCGATTCGACTGACAAAAAATCAGTAGACTGATAGGGGTAAAACAGAAAATGGGTATGTGATTTGATAATTTTAAAACTATCCTACGCGATTTAGTAATTTCGGAAACTTACCTACCTGGTTCGGTAAAAATTATTTTTTTATTTAAGATTGAAGTTTTTTTTTAATTTTTTTAGTGTTCCGGTCAAATATCATAGATGGTCAATCCATTAGTCAATGAGCAATACAACTTACGTATTCCCCGAAGATTGCTGGTGCGGATAACATAGAAACCCTGAAACACACTTCAACATAGATTTAGATGACTGGCGGTGGGAGATTCCGGCATGCCACTCCGATGCTCAAGTTAGGGTTTGTTTGAGGTGATATGCAGGAAGAAGAAACTGGAGAAGGAAAAGGAAACCTGGTCTAGTTGTAGAGATTTCAAATACCTTTTCATTACCTTTATGAGTGTTTATATAACCATCAGGAGAGCTACTCCACGTCACCCATGACAAAGTATGCTCCTCCTCCATCTGCTAGAAATCTAAGAACTCAAAATAGTAATTGATCCAGTGGTTTAGAGGTAGAACCCATTAAGGCGTGTAGTCCTGGAAGTCAAGGTGGCTTGGCAATCTTGGGCTCGACGAGTGATAAAATTGGGTAGACTAAAATAGGATCCGAGCCGACCAAAGGGGCTGCTGGATCCCTAGACGAGTGAATTCATTTAACTCCCTTGGAAGAATGAGTGGCCTTTGTCCGTACGACCTCGAAAGAAATGGAATCCGGGAGGTCAAGGCCCTCGAGCAAGGTTTCAGAAGGCTCTGGGCTGACCTATGGTTGATCGATTGACTAGCCGTTCGGACAGAAGTGATAAGGCGAGGCCGGCACGGAAGCTTCCTTATTTCAAGTCAGCTTAGACTTCGCCTAAAGCCCCATCATTGCAGGGTTTCACACAAGGGCTCGTTGAACTGGTTAGTAGCCTCCTAAGAATTGACCGATCGGACAATCATCCGTGCGGATGTGTTCTATGATCTTCCTACCTCTGATTAAACCAGCGCTTAAACGGTACCCTTGTCGTTCGAATATTTCCACTTGTAAGACCCACGCTTGCCACATCCAAATACTCTTAGAACCTGTATAGGGTCTGGACGGCCTCACGCGTGCCTGGACACCTGCCTACAAGATACCTATTAGAGAAATCTGGTACTATAACTACCTGTTGGGGAATATTCCGCCACCTCAATATACAGAAGCTTCCTTTGATGCAGATTAAACTTTTTGGTCTCCTTAATACCCATTGATAGAAGACAAAGACCATCATGGTTTAGAACAAAATTTTCATATGGAAAAAAGGAATGACAACAAGTTAAAGATTAAAAAAATACAATGTCAAAGCAAAACATTCACAGGACAAGTAGAGAGGAATACCCATATTTGGAACATGCCAACTACTACTATTGCCTGTAGAAGAAAAGAAAATAGACATTGTGTAAGACTCAAAAGATAAGCATGATGCAAAGACATTTGATAAACTCAGATTGTTTTCATGAGGCAGAGACTACACGTACTGAAAAATGAGTAAGATATCTTCAAACAAAAGCAAGATATCTAACTTTACTATCACTGACCACACACATAAAAAAAATAAATCTAAAGCCAACAAAGGAAGGAATAGCTCACCACAGTCGAGATAATCGTTTATGGCGACGGCGGCGCCCTTCTGCCTCTAATCGATGGAATCAGGCAAATCGTCTCCTTCTCTCATTCGGTACCGATTGCTGATCTTCCGGGAGGCGGATCTCCTCAGCCAGTAGAAGTCCCTAAGGAACCTAGCCCGATACTCCTCGTTGGTGAGGTCAGCGAATCGGTTCATCCTGAGGCCGTAGGCGTGCTCCCCACGATCGATCACCGAATTGTGCTCTTCCATGATTCGGAGGTTCTCCTTGAAGATATTGAGCCGGTATTCGTTCAAATATTAGTCGTTTTAGGTGGGGCAATGCTTGACTCTCCACTCCAAGCAGAGCATTCTCACCTCCTCATCGTTGCAGACAAGAACAACCTTGCCTTGCTTGGAGAGGGTGAGGATGTCCTGATAGGGAACAAAGGAGACCACAGTAAGGGCGGAGGACAAGAAGAGAAGGAGGAGGACAATGACGAAGGTGTCCAGATCCTCTGGTCCAGGACTCCACCAGTCCTGGACCACAACTTTCAAATAAAACCCAGCCTTATCACGTGCGAAACACGTGAAAAAAAAAACAAATCCCGATCCCTAGCCCTAAACCGCGACATTCTTCCGCGATTACCTCCGCCGCCCAAGCTCCGCCGATAACATCTCCGCGATCCTGTCAGGCAGCCCAAGCTCCGCGATCGCCTCCCCCAAGCACCGACCTTCTCCTCCGGCGGCCTCCCCCAAGCTCCGAGCTCCTCCTGCGGCCCCGTCACCGCCGCGTTCATCTCCGCCCCCCGTCACAGCCGGACCTCCGCCCCCATCACCTCTGCGTTCTGCTCTGCATCAGTCCCGACCGAGAGCTCCTTCGACGACAGCCGCCGGGACCAACTTCAAGGTAGCTCGGCGTCACAGTCGGTTAGCGCTGCCAAGGCCGACGAGTTCTTCATCAAGAAAAACATTCTCTCAACTTTTTCTGCTTGAGCTGGAGTCATCCAAAAAAACTCCTTTTACACCGAGGTTTTGATAAAAGACAATATAGGAAATGGAGTTACTGGGACGATCGAATAGTTACAGCAGGAAACTTATTTGTCTTTTGAGTTAGAGATTCTAAATTCAATTTTCTTCACGAAAGATTGTGTCTTTTTCAAGTGTTGAGGACTATGCTTTTAATATTTTCTAGATGGAGCCTGTTCTTTACTCAAAATAATTTTATTTTCTACTAAAATTAGTCAAAAGGATAATTACCATTTTCTTTGAAAACAATATCTCCAGTAACATACTTCTATTTAGAAGAAAATTTAATATTTAGAAAAATTCTTAAATTACGAATGCATTAAAACTTGATTTCGTTTATTTAGTAAAATCTAATCTATTTATGAAAAATGTTTGTTTTTAATTTATTATAAAGGAGGTATGGCCAAATTTAAAAGAGAAGGAATGAAATAGAATAAAATAAAATAAAAAATAATTTTTACGTCGAGAATTAATCGACGTTATTGCAGTAAAATTACCACCAATTTCATAACATACTTATAGTTTTGGTCCACTTGACTGCCTAGCTTAATTAAACACTTGTGGTACATCGGAGCGGTACGATAGTTAAAGCATAGGAACTTGTCATATGAGGTCTAGAGGTTGAATTTTGGTGTGCCCGAACATATACCTCCCTCATATCTTGACCATTTATACTTATGGCTAATAACCACCCGTGATTTACCTCCTCCGTGTTGGCCCTGAAAAGAGTTGACAGGGACGCTGGGGCGAACGTATTTGCCATTTATCACTTGATTAAACACTTGTACGATATTAAGACATGAGAGATTATCACATTGATAGTTTCATTACAATAATAAAGCAACTTATTCAATTATGAAAATAAATAAATAAACAATGGTATTCGATGAACAAGAATCTCAAACTATTTAGAATTTACAATGCTGTGCCTTATTTTGGAAACTGAATGTTTTGTTTATAACCAACTCATTAAAGCCTTCAAATCAAGAAATTGAAAGCAAAAACTCAGTAGAAATGAGAACAAGAAATAATTTCACACTGCTCTAATGCCCACACAATAGAACCATGCCACAAGAACACTCAAAATTTTTAACAAACAATCAAATTATAATGGGGAGAGTCAGGTCACATCACTGACGCTGGATATCACATTTACTTCACCATCACATTTTATCCCCCTTTCATTTGCCCTTGATATATAATTTTATTATGCAAGTTCTCTTCCTGAAAGCATACAGTTCTTGGTACACTAAAAGCTATACCAAATTATGTGTGTATATCTCTCGAAAACACAGACTAAGTGGTGGAGTAAGAAATGATTAAGAGGTGGAGTAAGAAATGATACTAATGTAATTAAAATGGAGCTAATACTGTCCCAAGGGAGTTCAACACCAAAGGCTTGGTAATACATCACTTAATTCTAAGGGACATTCACGTGTCTCCAAATATCATCTTCTGAATGCGCTATATCGGGAGATGAAAAAATTGTAGTCTGGATGTTCTACTTGACGAAGGCGAAGCCAATCGTCTGCAGCCTGAAGCAGTGAGCTTAATAGCTGATGCTCGTGCTGCCCATCAGACCTCGAAAGGGATCCTCGGAACTTGTACGAAGCAAGTCCAAAGACAGGCAGAATTAGCTTCGAAGGCTTGTCTGATTTCTGGGCACTTCTAACAGAACGAGCTCCAGCATCAGCAGATTGTGGGATGGTTCCATCTGTGGAGCGGGAAAAAATACATTGGAAAACCAAGAGCGAGTATAATAGAACCCGGTGTTATTTTCATGAATGCAGAATGGTAAATCTTCAAATTAGTTTTTGGTTGTCAAAGGAACTAAATCATATAATATGTCTTGGTCATGCAAGACAGTATCCAATAATGATCAGGAGTACCTAAAAATATAACTGAAACTGCAGTTTAAAAATTATTTCGGAATTTAACAACAATGCTTGAACTTTTGAGTTCTCAGGTGATTTTCCTCATTATGGTGAAAAGATGTTGCAATGCAGTAAGAGTTCATCAAGGAGTAAAAAAAATACATGTTGTAGGCACTTTTAAAAGAATGAGATACTGCATCAACAGTTCTAAGCACTACTAAGAGAATGAGCTCGTGTATCCAGATATTGTGGAACAACTCCATCTATCAAGAGATACCCGAAGTACATTTAATAAACAAGAGCAATAGCTGTTTCCTCCAGATGCAGTAGATATTTCACACCAAAAACAAAGTAAATCCTCACCAAAAATACAACATTATAAGACAAATATATTTGTCAGTATATTCAAAATCAGTCTTGCCTTGTCAGCAAGAGGTTCTCTTCCATATGGTGGATCTCTCTCTCTAGGTATTGGAATGCAGGAGTTAGTGGAGTGCCAGCATTGCTATCATCACTAGAGCCTCCTTGTGCATTATGATTGGTAGTTTCCAAGGATGCAAATCTTTGTTGTATTCGATCTACACTTGAACAACTGCCACCACAGTTAATCAAAATGTATAAATAAAAATATCCAAAGTCAAAATTGACAACACATAACTTTGTACATGCTAAAATCACTTACTGGTATCACATGGCTTGATGCAAGCTTCAGCTTGAAATATTTGTGCATGATAGTTGATGAAAATATCTGTCAAGAATTGCTAGATGGAGATGATGTCTAACAAAATAATAAAAATGTATTTGGTGCTCTTAAAAAAAGATATCATTGCTGGCAATTTGAATAACATTTTGGTTGCACAGTATAATAATATAGATGTAGATTGTGGTAACCGGGGGTCACTTAGTCATGAAATCTATGAAAGCTTAAAGTATTGCAAGAGCACAATTGTCTGTCTGTACTTGAACAAGCAATTGATTACTTCTATTGCACCATAAAATAAGAATTACGAGTAAGAAACATAAGCTTGTAGTAGATTGTTGATTGGTGGGATCATCAACCCAATTAATGTTTGAATAAGTTGGTAATTGAAGAGATGATTTTGAGGAGAAATGAAAACACTGCTTTTGATACACTACAAATTACAAAATACTATTGCAAATGTCAACTTTGACGAGTTAACTTAAATTGTCCAACAATATGGGGCAATATAAGAGATACAAGAATTTAGAATTCCACCAATTATATATGATGTGTAATCAAAGAACAAATCTTCATTGGGTTGTAGTCTAAGATTTTACTCCAGTACAATATAATTTTATTTGGATACATAACTTCTACCTTCAAAGTGAGATTTTTTCTTCTGATTCTTTGTTAAATTTTTTATGTTGAACAGATCAAGTGTTACATGCACCAACTTTTGTCGGGATTAGAGCACTGCCACAACAATGGTGTGCTGCACCGTGACATTAAGGGATCAAATCTCCTACTTGACAATGAGGGAGTACTCAAGATTGCAGACTTTGGCTTGGCTACTTTCTTTGACCCTAATCGTAAGCATCCTATGACTAGTCGGGTAGTAACTCTTTGGTATCGGGCCCCAGAGTTGCTCTTGGGCGCCACAGATTACAGTGTGGGAATTGACCTGTGGAGTGCTGGTTGCATTTTAGCAGAATTGTTGGCTAGGAAGCCTATTATGCCTGGGAGGACTGAGGTAGGTTTTGAGTTGTTTGATTGTTTGTTTCTTGGCATAATATTTTTTAGTTGGTTTCAGCAAAGGGCTTCAGTAGCCTTTAATTGGACAATTCTAGAGCAATATGTCAAACTATATCATCTTAAAAATCTATGCACTGTTAAAAAATATATTGAACAAAGCATCATTGTATAAGGATGGAAAGGATTGAATGGAGACAAGATAGAGCATAGAGAATTATCATCGAGGCAAAATTTGTAATCCTTTATAGTTCAGATTGGATAAAGCGCATTCAAGGGACAACAACTGTAGTTAAGTACTAGGATTATAAACCAATTAACACTTCTCGTTATCATTGTAGAAAATTTGTTTCATGCAGTAGCATTGTGCGTACAGTGCTTCACCACCTTGCATATGTCCCCACATATGCTTGTATAATCTCATATTGTCATAATTCTCAACTATCTGATCTCTCTCAAGCTAGTTTATTAGTTAAGCCAGTTAATTTTTTTTAGAATATTTTAGACAGACTAGATGAGAAAAAAAAATGATCAATCTTATTTACATTTTATTTAAGAGTCAACAAAATGATAAGGGAAGAGATTCCTAGCCATAAAAAATCTGATGGATTGATGAGTTACGGGGAAAAAAATTCTGCATATAATTTGAATTTTGATAATCATTATGAATGGAAAATGTAAATTTTATATGATTTAAGTAAATTAGGTATTTTTGAAAACAATTCTTTCTAAATTTTTCTGCTTACCTCGTCCATAAGTAGCATAAAACCTTGTGTTATTTGACAAGAACTAGTCATTTGAGATATTGTAATGGACATAGTAGAAACTGAAATGTTTGCTAACACACAATTGAGAATGAATTAATATGTTATAGAGGAGTTCAGAAATCATGACTGAGAAGTTACGTGGTGTGAGGGTTGAAAAGGCTGTCCAAGATACCAATTCTGTGGAAGATTACTGCTGTCATAGTTATGTATGTAACCTGGTCCTTGCAGAAAAAAAACAATGCTGTTTTTAGGTTACTACCCGAGAGATAGATTTAAGTTGGTTATGTTGTATAATGGCCATATTTTTTCTGAAAGCATTTATACGTTGATCTGTGAGCTAACTATGACTATGCCAATACCTTAAATATTAGAGATTAGTCCATGAAAGTTTCATTCTGAGTATTATATGGAAGATTATAATATGGTTAAGGGCCATACTCAAAAGTTTTTTAACATTATTTATGTTGACCGTCAGGGCCTATCAATTGGCAGACACTTATATCGTGATTTAAAAAGATGTAGATACTAGTAATATGGTCTATATGCATTTGAACGAAGGGATACGAACTATGCAGTCACTCCCAAATATTTTGAAGAAATAACTTATTTTGTTGCACCAAAGATCATAATATATGATATGGAAATTCACAACATAATATCTACATGTTTATGCTATGCAGTTGCTTAACTATTGTGCTTCAATCTTGGGTTTTGGTTATCTGATAATAATTACTTCCAAAAAAGGATAGATTGATGACTTACCGTAGATAGATATGCTGATAAAGGAGACTTGAAGGAATTCATACACCTTGCTATATTATGGTTTACATCTTTCCATAAGTGCATCATTTATGATAATTGTTAAATTGCACTGTAGTTTGAAAGAGTGCCTGATCTAGGTATGCTTGTAACTTATGAGTTAACAGATATAGTTAATATTTTCTTTATTAGGTTGAACAGCTGCATAAAATCTTCAAACTATGTGGTTCTCCTTCAGATGAATACTGGAAAAGGTCGAAGTTACCTCATGCTACAATTTTTAAACCCCAACAGCCTTATAAACGGTGCATACGAGAAACATTTAAAGATTTCCCACCACCATCCTTGCTATTGATTGAAACTCTTCTTGCAATTGATCCTG
>JBAMIE010000114.1:8368578-8382394 GCA_037177295.1 Kaempferia parviflora
GACTTCATCTTTGATTGCCAAATGGAATCAATTGTGTGTGTCTCGAGTTTGGTGTGGTGGTAAGAAGCAAAGTGTATTCTTAAGCAATCACAGTTTAATTTCCACGCAGCATACATCTATAATAATTGAACTATTAGTGAAGCTGGGACATCATATTAAGAGTTACCGTGCTTCTTAAATTTATTTGGTGGATAGAATATGGAGTCGGACTGTCTACTATAAAATTAGTCGTGTTATAACATCTAAATATCTAGTATAAAAAAATTATGCATATGTAATGCATCAATCAGAACACACATAAATCCTAAAGCAAAACTTATGGATGCTTACAATCATCACCATTCATATACAAATAACAAGTGAAAAGCTACAAAGGCAAACTTCAACCTCAGTGCACACCCTTCACTCTTATTTCCGTCACTATATATTTAATACTATAAGCAACTATCATTATTTCACATTATTTTGTTTTTTTTTCTTTAATAATGCGTGCAATTTAAATGTTTTTTTTTTCATTTTTATAAAAACAAAAATATTTTAAAGGATTTTTGGTTTTTTTTCCCCTCAAACCATATAATGATATACTGGCACGTGTCAGTTACCGTTACCATATGAACTGTCCTCCGTACTTCTTCGCCGCCTCTTTGCTATCGATCACGCTGGTCGTCGAGCTCTTCATGGTCGGCTGGTTGACTCCGGCGGCTGGGGTTTGAGGCTTCCATGGATTAGCTCGGTCCATGGCCTCCCCTGCAACTGCCGGCCTCATGAACTCCCTCAGTATCTCCGTCGCCGTCTCGATATCGTTGGTTGCCCGCCCCAGTTCGCCTTTCACCGCACCTCCCCACTCCGATCCACGGCCGGGGCGCCACGTAGCGCCACGGCCCCACGCGTCGTTCTTCACCGCTGCCGCCGGATCCGGCCTGCTACCCCACCCGCTGCTGTTGTAGCCCTCGAGGCGCCGCCCCTGGCCGTACGCGTCGACGCCATCGTAGCTCCCATACTCCGGTTTCTGGAGAGAGAAGATGTTGGCTTTGGGGAGCCCAAATCGAGGGTTGGCCGCGCTAGCCGTGGTCTGGATGTTGCTAAAGAAGGTTTGGGTTTTGAAAGCGTCGGATCTGAAGGCGTCGCCACTCGGATCCCATTGCCGCTTGTAGGCATCAGAGCTGAAGGTATCTCCGCTTTGGTCCCATCGCCCCAGGCCGCCGTCCTTTTGGGTTTGGGCAGGGTACTCGAACACTGCCGGAATTACCTTGCCGTCGCTGCCGATGAGCACCGGCTTGCACACGTGATCCTGACGCACCTCGGTTTTGTAGGTGACCAAAGAGGGCTTGTTCCAGCGGTCGATTCCATCGCCATCGTTGGAGGTCCACGACTGGAACCTGAAACCCGTTCTCTCCCTGCCCCCATATCTTCCATTGGAGTAACTGTAGTCCTCCATTTCCACTCCTTCTTTCAGGTAACTATTTCACTCTTTCTTCAATCCTCTCAAAGAAGGAATTTTTACTGCTTGCTCGAATTAATCTTTGAGTTTCTGCTTCTAATTTATACACGAGGAGGAGGAATCATCTTGCCGCCCATCCAAACGTAATAACCTCACTGAGGCAAGTGGTGTGGAATCCTATTCTTTCTTGATAGAAAAGCTTTACGATAATTGGAGCAGCATATGTTCTTCTCCAGCTTTAATAAGTGATCCACAGGGAACAACATCTTTTCCTTTTGAGAAAGTTTGATCTCCAGATGCTCTGCACTTAGCCAATTGCTGAGCATCAACAAAATTCTTTGGGAGAGTCATCAGAAGAGGCTAGCAGATGAAAACATGCTGTAAAAGGTAGCATTCTTCTTTTCGATCAATTTATTTGTTCAGAGAATATATTTGTTTAAGCAGCTATACTTGGCTAGTTATGCATTATACATATATAGATCATTAGTTTCAAGTATCCTAATCAACCCAATGTAAAGCTCATTAATGCATGAAGCTTCTTTGCTCATCTTTCTTGGATGTCATCTTCAGTCATGCAGGTTTCATTGAGCAAATATCAACAATGATTTGACTATTTAGACAGTCTTAGTATCACTGTGCTATTAAGTATTAAATTGTCTCTAGATAGACATTAATAATATAACGGGTTAAGGGGGACATTCAAACATTGACATAAAAAGTCAACATCAAGTATGGAAGGTGAAGCAGTTTAAAAGATACAGCAACTATAATATCATGTTATCATTTAAAAAAGCATTTGGCCAAAGTTGATTTTCGTTGATAACCTCATATTAATAAGCATGGAACATTTATTTTGCCCAATAGTCAAATCTAGTCGATTAGCTCATTTGGAGCATATTTCTTTAACTTTGCAGCATTTCAATCCTCTTTTAAAAACATTTATATCAGCACATAAATCTATATATAGTCTTTTACAAGTTTAATTGATGGACAAAAGAGAGTGGATGGGAATTTTATCCTCTAGATGTTGGGCCTTCTCCCCCTCCCCGTGTCTTATTGATTATGTGATTGCCCCATTGAAGGACATTCTTGCTCATGTTCTTTCCCATTCCATTGAACAACAAACCCCTTACTGTCGTCTATGATTTCTCCTCCACATGATGAGGCAGTGCAAAGGTATGTCTGGCATCTCAATCCACAGAGAGACATTCAAAGCCGTGTTTTTTGTTTTTGTTTTTGTTGTTTTTGTACCCATCCTATGATGCCGAGAACTGTCCCTGTTGGAGTCTACTCTTCTTCACCCCTTATACAACCCAAATAGCCTCTTCAGCATTGGCAAGATCATGGTCTCTGTGTGACCAAAACACAGCTACCATGTTCTACAACGTGCTGCCTCTTCCCAATCAGCTTCTATCCACCTTACCCTTTCCATCGACAATTTTCTAGAGGATGTTTCTGGTGTCAAATTTTCCACTATGGTGCTGTGTTCAGTCTATGTTCTGCATTGAACTATTTTGATACTGGTTACTGGTTACTGGTTACTGGTTACTGGTTACTAATCAGTTCCAAGAGACTAATGCTCAGTTTGATAATATAGGGATTAACCACACCTAGATAAAGATCTGTTGTGAAAGAAAAAAGGAAAAATGAAAGAATTGATATTATCCATCCTTAGTTTTCTGTCAAGAACCGAAAGAAAAAGTGCAACTTATGGGATGGACTCACAACCAATGTTCGGTTGTGGCCGGCAAGCTCACAGTTAGCGGCATGCTCCCGGCCAAGCGGTGGCAGGCTTACAAGCAGACCTCAAGCTCGCAGCTTGCGGTTGGGCTTGCAGGCAGTGGGTGAGGATGATGCTCAAGAGGAGGGTGTGGGCAATGAAGAAAGAGGTTGAGATTTTAGGAGTTGCGAAAGGAGGAAAGAGTCAATTTTGGACAGATCAAGTTTTAGCCAAAAATCAATTTAATCCATTCTTTGGGTAATTCTGCTTCTAATAAATGATGGACAGTGTTTAGACCTTCATGGAATATGCCCCTTGAATGGTCCATCTTACAGAGTGATCCGGTCCGAGATTAACCCCAGAACGTATCTGCAGCAAACATCTTTCAGTAGGTCAGATGTACGTCAGGTCAGTTTTCGTTGAGGCGGCTTTCATCGGATTGGCTCCTGTCAGGTTGGTCGTTACTGTGCTGAGTAATCGTGAGGATTTGGGCAACGATCTCTGGTGCCCACCACTGAAAGGACGAGAAAGAGGATAGAAGGGGGTCAAGGCATACCTTGGCGTGGTCCCTCCGATACTTAAGTCAAACTCGGAAAGACAGAGTTGGAGAGGAAAGACAGCGACAAAGTGAAAAGTAGTAAAATTTGATATCTCCCTTCTGTTGCAGTCACCATTACCTTATATAAGGGAGAAGAGGTGACCTCGATTCTTAAAGGATGAACATCGTTCTTCTCCACCAGAAGGCGTGATCTTTTGGGGCTGCTAGCAATCATCCCTTGAGGCTACTAGCGGTCTGCATAACGACCGCATCCCTTGGGGCTGCTGGCAGCTTGCATTGTCGCGTCCCTTGGAGCTGCGGGCTGTCTTCATGACGGTCGTGTCCCTTGGAGCTGCTGGCTGTTTACATAACGGTCACGTCCCTTGGGGATACTAGCATCTTGTAAATGCCGCGTCCCTTGGAGATGCAGGCAACCTTGCTGCACCCGGACTCTAGCAAGTAGAGCCTAACTTGAGTTGAATCAGACGGATTGAGGACTGCATTGACCAGGTCAAGATATGTGCCACATGGTACCTTATCTCCGCCACATCACAGAGTAAACTGAGCCTAAGAGACATATCCTACTCATGACTTCCGCAAGCCACAATTACTCCCTATAGATGTGTCATTTTTCCACAAAGGAAGAACATCTGCATCTCACATTTTCCACTAGTTTCACACATAAATTGTTATGACTATTCAATTTTGACCTCCTCCTGCATCTACAGCAATAGCAAGGCCTATTTCTTTACACCCTTTCTGTTGGTTTTGACGTGATCTTTCTACTACTGTATTAGATTCAGGAAAATTTTTGCCGTATTTTCCCTAACAAATGTTATTCAAGTGCATAAACACTTTGTTCCATGCATATACGGCTTGTTTCTTCTGGTGATTGGGCTAACGATATTCTCATTTTGCAGGCTGTGTTGGTTTCTGCTACTACATTAGATTCCTCTAGACTTGTGCTGTTATGCAAAGGTAGTTTCTAACATTTGAGTAGATTCAATTTAGAATGTGTTATATTTTCTCTACCGACTATTGCTCAAGCACTTATATGTTCTCTATATTATCTACTCAATAAGTTACTTTAATCATATATTATCTACTCAATAAGTTACTTTAATCATTACATGATTTGAAGCAAGTAGTATACATCACAAACTACAAATAAGTGTTTGAGTTTCTCAGATAGCAATACCTAATTAACTGCTAACTAATGCATAATTAGAGATGGCTGATGCAAGGAGTTGATGTAACTAAGAGAAGTTGTGGCTTCTCAGATACAGTGAATAGGTAGATAACAGCACCAGCAAGACCAGAATGATAGCAGCGAGCAGAGAGATGCTGACCGAGCTGCCCATTCTAGCACAAAACTTGCCAAAATGATCGCATACTTTCATCCAGAGAACGTGGGAGTTGCCCCTCAAAGCAACGTACGCAATGGATGCCACTGCTCCAGTAGCCGAGGCCATGATTCCACCCATGAGCTATAAAGAAATAGGTAAGGAATTCAGGAGGTAATTGGCATACTTTTATTGCTTACAGATTCTTGCATAGCTTCTAAATGATCATTATTCTTTTTAATTCAGACTTAACCACATGATAAGGGGGCTTATAGATTCTTGGTTGCAATTATGCTTCGGAACAGGACAAGTGAGGATAAATGTAGGCAATTGACCATAGGTTTGAAAAATACATAAAATGACAAAGAAAATGTTTGGAAGCTTGCAATAAATAACTCCTACTAGAGAAAGATTCCCTATATTTCATTCTAATGATTTAATAACACTCAGAATATAATAACTTATGATTCTTATAATAAGGGTTTAATAAGATAATTAGTTCATATTTGAAATGGAAATTAGGCGAGTATGAATTATATTGAGATAGAGAGGGTGGTACTGCATCCATGGCGGCGAAGAAGAGGAGCAACTTTGTAGGTTGATATGGTTTGGTCATGGAGGAAGCAGAGAGGATCAAGGTGAGCACACTATATAAGCAAGTTACCGAGCAGGCCACCACGAAGTATCTGCAAATTATTGCTTAATTGTAATTATATTATAATTTAATCGAGTTGGAAAATGATAACCCAATAAAATAAACAATTTAGTCGACTGCTTACACAATAGCAGAGGAGTAGTTGAACTTGGCGACCGTCTTGTAGGTGTATATGTACACTGTTTGCTTGCTCGTCACCGTCACCACCAACGGCACCACGGTCGCTACGAACAGCAGCAGCCGCAGGCCAAGGTCTGCCGCTTTGAGCAGATTTGGCGCTGCTGCCACTGCCGGTGGGTCAGCCTTACCGGCGGTCTTGATGGCCTTCTCGGCCTCTGTTGGGTTGGAGGAAGCCATGCTTGTTTGTGTAGAGGGCTAGAGGCAAAGCAAGCACTAGTATGTTTATACAGGGATAATTTTCATAGGTTTAATTTATAAATATTAAAGTGCCAGTTATGTTTTAATTTTATTAGTTGACTAAAGTTAGACTGCTAAAGCACGAGGACAAAGAAAAAATAAAAATAAAATTTTCTTGTTAATTTTTCTTGGATAAAGATTCCAACCTGGGGCTAGTTTATCGGTCAGTTAGCAGACAATCAATCCAGGGTGTATCAAGTATGGATAGGGAGACGGTCCTTAGCCAATCATTTAATAGAATTTATGAGAAGACAAATATATACGATATACATTTTATCAAATACAATGACTGCAATATTTATAAAACAGTAATATGATGATACTGTAAGATTTGAAATTTTAATCCGTGTTTATTTTTCAGTTTTTGATTGAAATAATATGATTTTGATACTGAATCATATTATGCCAATACAATTTTGATACTTATTAATTGAATTAATAATAATAATAATTTTTTTTATAATTAATTGGTTATGTAATAATTAATTAATTGCTAATATATCCGTATTCTTATTTTTATATTTGTTGATTAATCCAATCATCTCATGTTTCAATTAAATATGCTTACAATTCATTAAAATTTTAATTTTAGTCATATATAAATTATGTACTTTTTCATTTCATAATAACCTATTCAATTTTTCTAAACAAAACACGAGCAATGAGAAAATGAGACCTTAATCTTTACAAACTTTTGCATATTTTATTTTCAAATTAAAATTTGGAGGAATTTTAAATCCTTTCATTTTATTTGAATGAATGTATAATTCTATCACTATAAATAATTGTGTTTGAAATTTATTTGTTATCATTTAATTAAAAATGGGCATTAACTATCATTTTATTTATAACAAAAAAGAATTTTACTAATGTTAGATACTAAACTAAATAGTTTATTTTTAAATTTAATTAAATAATTTTTTTATTTAATCAAAGCCTTGTCGTCGAACTTAATTTTCTCATCACTTGCTCACGGGACCTTTAAATGTCATAAAAGTTATAACACACACATAAAAAAAATCATATTAGATATTAAAATATTATCTTATTTAAATATCTTTTAAAACTATTTTGTATTATTTAAATATTTTTTAAACCATTTTGCATTTAAAATTATTTTAAAAATATTAATGACTTATTTAATTGAATTGAACCAATATTTAAAATTTTAAAAGTCCATTAGAAGTCTATTTAAGATTTGATGAAGTCTATTTAGTAGATATAGTGATTAGAATCAAGTGGATAAGTGAATTTCAATCATGCTCATCTTATTTAATTAGATAGTGATATTTAGTCGGGTCAGTCAGATTTGGCATTATTTGACATGATTAATTTTTTTTTTTTTTTTAGATAGTGATATTTAAAAAAAATATTCTATTTTATTTTTTTCTTCCTTATTCCCTATTCTCTGGTTGCTCTCCACCACACCTTCCTCTTTGCATCTTTCACTCCTTGATTCCTCTCCTCTTTGTACCTTCCTCTTCACATCTGCCATAGTTCGGTTGCCTATTGTAACCATGGTCATGTCCATCGTTGTGGATCATCAACACCCACTTGTTGCGGAACTCCTTTCTTTCTCTTCACCCTCTTCGATTGTCGTATTCCTCTCCTCTTCTCTCCCTCCCTTAGTCTCTCTTCTCTCTTTATGTTTTCATTGTACCATTGTGACTTGTGTCACCACGGGCGGAGCTAGGCGATAACCTACTCGGGTATATGTGCCAAAACTCTTTTGGTGCTAGTGAGCGAGCAGAACATCTTATGAGGTGAACAATTGACTTGTGAAAACAATAGATTAGCATGTCCAGCAGTCAAGAAGAAGCAATCATTCAAAGCTTTGTTGTCTGAAATAAGTACATGGAAAATACATGTTTGCAATGCTATGACAAAGTCGTCGACAATTGAGTAAGACGATAATGCCATATTTTTATTCATAGGAAGCTCATACGCGTCGAGCTGCAATTGCTTAACGAATACACCTAGATGTGTGGTTTTTTGCAAGTCATATGACAACAGGATAATTCAATTCATCTCAACTCAAGATGGATTGTTTGGATATCAATCCACAACAAATGTCATAACAAGTAATTTTTGTTCAATCAAATCGAAGGAAGAAATTATCAGTTAGTTATCATCATCATAATGGAGTTCAAAAGTAAAGTCTTCAGTTATGTTTATGGTGAATTAGTTTACACCAAACAACTAGTCGCAAACTAACTTTACTCAATTAAATCGAAGGAAAAAAGTTATCAATCAATTAGTTGTTATCTCATTTTATCTGTTATTTGTTGTTTTAGGAAGGCCAAGCAATTATCTTGGCAAAGGAAGAAAATTAGGCTCAAGGAAAATCTTTGAAAAGAGATTCTAGTGTCGTATACGTCTGCCATTGTCATGAGAATATAAATCTCTTCCACAAACTTAAATCTAGGAAATTTGGCTTCTTAAAAATTCTTCCTTTGAAGAGAATAATCTCACATTCTTAGAGGCATTACAATCTTCCAAAAATAAATAAATAAATAAATACATTACGTGCATATGATAAAATAATGATAGTAATACAATATGGCATATGATCGATTTATCCTTGTGTTACATGAAATTGTTAGTAATTAAATTTAGTAGCCCTTGAAGATTGGTGGCGGTGGTGATGCATAGCTCAACCCACCCACTGGTGGTAAGATATAAACCTCTTCTGGGGACTCTGCTGGAGAGTGGTCGGGAGGCGAAAGAGATGAAGTTGGTGGCGATGGTGATGGAGAGGAGACTGGAGGTGGAGGTGGGGATGTTGTTGGTGGTGGAGGAGAGTACACTGGCGGCGGTGGTGAGAAAACAGGTGGTGGTGGGGGAGGTTGCGTTGGTGGCGGTGGAGGTGGTGATTGGTCTAGAGGAGGAGGTGGTGAGTACATTGGTGGCGGAGGAGATTGTATTGGTGGTGGTGGTGGTGATTGAGCCGGTGGAGGTGGTGAGTACACTGGAGGAGGAGATTGTACTGGAGGTGGTGGTGAGCTCACTGGCGGCGGAGGAGATTGTACTGGAGGAGGTGGTGAGTTCGCTGGTGGCGGAGGAGATTGTACTGGAGGAGGTGGCGAGTTCATTGGAGGAGGAGGAGATTGTACCGGAGGAGGTGGGGAGTGCACTGGTGGTGGGGGAGATTGTACTGGAGGAGGTGGTGAGTGCACCGGAGGCGGAGGAGATTGTACCGTAGGAGGTGGTGAATTCACGGGAGGTGGAGGAGATTGTACCGGAGGTGGCGGTGAGTGCACCGGAGGCAGAGGAGATTGTACCGGAGGTGGAGGTGATTGTCCTATGGATGATGGCGGAGGTGATTGTATTGAAGATGATGACGGAGGTGATTGTCCTAGAGATGATGGTGGAGATGATTGTACTGGAGATGACGACGGAGGTGACTGTCCTTGAGATGATGGCGGAGATGATTGTACTGGAGATGACGATGGAGATGATTGTACCGGAGATGATGGCGGAGGCGATTGTATTTGAGATGATGGCGGAGGTGATTGTACCGAAGGCGATGGTGGTGAGTGATTGGTCAATGGAGGGGATTGTACCGAAGGAGTTGGTGAGTCCGTTGTTGGTGGTGGAGATGAAATTGAAGGAGATGGTGGTGGTGGTGTGTTTGCTGAAGGAGGCGGAGATTTAGTCGCTAATGGAGGCGATGAAGTTACTACCATTGGTGTAGATGGAGAGCTAACTGGAGTAGTTTGTGAGTCGGATGATTGTGGTGGTGTTTGCGATGAGGGTGATGGCACTGCTGGTGTCTCCGGCAATGACCCTGCAGGCGGAGGCGGCGAGCGAAATCGCTGCACTGGTGATCTATCATAAGGTGCTGGCACTGACACTGTTGGAGAAGGAGATAAAGGTGGGGGAGAACTAGGGGTTGATGGTTTCGGAGATGATGGATTCGAAGGTGAAGGTGTCGTCGAAGACGATGGTGGTGACAATTTCGAAGGTGATGTTGGTGTTGTAGATGATGATGATGATGACGACGACGACGGAGTCGATGAGCTAGGAGAAGGAGAAGAAGGAGAAGGTGAAGAAGAAGACGATGACCCACCGCACTTTTGCTTGCTACAATCCACTGGGTGATTGACCACGGCCAAACAGTCCTTCGCTTGCCTTTGTGCTGGCCTATTCTCAAGGCAATTGCTTTCATCATCAAACAAGATGACATTAGTCGTTTTTGATGACGATGTCAAGCACTCACCATCTTCGACATTGAAGTAGTTGTTAGAGAAGCTGAAATTAGCAAGGCTGGGCAATTGGCAGAGATTCTTAGACACTGCCCCTGTAAGAACATTGTGGGATAGATCCAATTGTTCCACTTTGTTCAATCCCGTAAAGCTAGTTGGAAGTACACCGACCAGTGAATTCCAACTCGCATCGAACACAGTAGCATTGCTGAGGAGTCCGATCTCCATGGGCAAACAACCAACGAGCTCGTTGTTTAACATTATCAACTCGTTCAGGGTTGCTCCCATCCTTCCTGTACTACTCGGGATGCATCCGCCGAGATTGTTATTGGCCAAAACAATGATCGATGCTGTCGAATTGCCGAAATTCTCAGGAATGCCTGAGGTGAACCGATTGTTGTTTAAGAAGATGGCATCGAGTTGCTTGTCAAAGAGCTCCAACGGCAAGGGACCCTCGAAGTCATTGTAACGGAGGTCGATGTATCTCAAGGATGGCAGGCCGACGAGCACCAGTGGGAATGACCCGACGAAGCGATTGTTGCTCACGTCTATCTCATAAAGGAGCAATAGCCTCGAGAAGCTCTTGGGAATGATTCCGCAAAACCGGTTAGAGTTGATGTGGAAAAGTGCCATGTCGGTGAGCAAGCCGAGCTCGTTCGGAAGATAACCGGCAATGTCGGCGCCGTTGATGTCAATGCCGGCGACGACATCGACGGAAGAGTCATCGAGCGCTTTGGCACAGAACACGCCGTTGTAATTGCACACGTCGGGGCCGACCCAATTGCTGGTGACATTCGAGGGGTCCGAGTACATGGCATGACGCCAAGCTTGGAGGGCAATGTAGGCACGTCGAATGCGAGGGTTGGCGAATTGGAAATCGAGTTTCACGTCGAATTCAAAGTCATCGGAAAGATCGACGTTCTTCGATAGGCTGAGGAGTTGCCGACGAGCAATGAAGGCAACTTCAGCATCAGTGAGAGCATGTGAATTACAGGCGATGATGGAGAGGAGGAGGAGCGAGAGGAGAGGTAGACCGAAGGTCTCCATGATAGGAAGATTGAAGGGCATCCCCTAAATGGAGAGCCCAAGGCCAATGGTACAATGGAAGAGAAGAGAAACAGAACATGGTAATTATAAGTAATACAATGGAAGTGAAGGATTGGCTATCCATCTTTCTTGGAGAATTCATTCATTTAAGACTAAAATTAGCATGAAAATAATGTCGATTATACTAATATGCTTAAAATTTGAGGTTGTACATTTTCTAGATTAAGCTTTGACTTGCTTAAATTTGGTAACTTGTTTATTTGGTCCATTGATTAACTACTATGCATAAAATGACTAATATTTAATTTTAATTTAATAAAATACAAGAAAATCATGAAATAAGTTTTCACTTTATAATGAGTGTGAATACCACGTAATACAATTAATGATCCAAGTAAATGATGCAGGATCAAACCTATTTAGTTTTCATTGAAGAGTTGCAACATTAAGTGGTGGAGTTGTTGAAAAAAGGACAAATTCAAGAGAGCATGAGCTCCTTTGTAGTTTCTACCCTACTAGTGCTGAAGAAAGATGGCTTGTATGATGCATCTGGCGAACCAATGTATGATGCATCTGACGAAGTGATTTATGGTGATGTCCATGAGACTTTGGTTGTTCGTAAGAGTCCGCTGACTCCCAAGGGCGATTCTGAGGATAATTGGTTGAGAACTAATATTTTTGACACTACTTGTATCATCGCGGATAAAGTATGCAAGATAATTTTCAACAATGATAGTTGTGAGAACGTAATATCCGCTGAGGCTGTTCAAAAATTACAAATGAAGACATATCATTATCATAAACCCTACAAGTTATCCTGGCTGAATAAAGAAAGTGAGGTAACAAAATGTCTTGTTTCTCAATTGGCAAATATTTTGATAGTACTTGGTATGATGCGGTGGTCATGGATGCGGGTCATGTATTATTGGGGCGACCTTGGCAGTATGATCGCAATGCAGTTCATACCCTTCACATCAAGAGAAGAAAATTATGTTAACGTTGCGACAGAAAGGAACCACTCCAATTCCGGTAGCTAAGAATACTAATCTGCTTTCTATATCTAGGGTTTTAGATGACATTAAGCATGGAGGCGTTGTCGATTCTTTGCTACCATGCCAGAACGAAGTGGTAGCCACTGACACCGAGTTACCAACCAAAGTACAACAGCTGCTAGAGGATTTTGATGAGTTGATGTCGGAGGATCTTCCTTTTGGGATGTCGCCTATTCAAGATATCCAACATCAGATTGACCTTGTTCTGGTGTCGAGTTTACTTAATTGGTCAGCTTATCATCTTATCCCTAAGGAAACTGAAGAGTTGCAACATCAAGTGGTGGAGTTGTTGGAAAAAGGACAAATTTGAGAGAGCATGAACTCTTGTACAGTTGCTGCTCTACTAGTGCCGAAGAAAAATGGCTCGTGGTGTAGCTATGTTGACATCAGAATCATCAACAAGATTATAGTGAAGTATAAGTTTCCAATTCCCCCGCTTAGACGACATGTTGGATCAATTATTCGATTCTAAGGTCTTCTCAAAAATTAACCTTAAAAGCGGATACCACCAGATCAGAATAAGACCTGTAATGAATGGAAGACGATATTCAAGACGCACTATGAGCTATATGAGTAGGTAGTTAGGCCTTTTGGGTTGCCCAATATGCCTAGCACCTACATGAGATTTATGCATCATATCTTGCGACCCTTTTTAGGAAAGTTTGTGGTAGTACTTTGATGACATCCTTGTTTATAGTCTGACATGGGCATCACATCTCGATCATCTCCGTGTTGTCTTCGAAAAGATAGAAACGGAGTGCTTATTTGTAAACTAGAAGCAGTGCTTTTTCTTTACTACATTGGTAACTTTTCTCGGTTTTATTGTGTCTATTGATGTTGTACATGCAAATCAAACAAAGATAAATGTAGTTTTGGAGTGGTCTCAATCGAGGACCTTGCATGATGTCAGAAGTTTCCACGGTTTGGCTTCTTTCTACCACTGGTTCATAAGAAATTTCAGTACTCTAATTGCTTCTATCACTGAGTGTCTCAAGGGAAGGGATTTCAATTGGTTTGAATAAGCAAAGGCCAATTTTCAACTGGTTAAACAGAGGATGACCGAAGCATCAGTTCTGTCCCTTCCTGATTTTGACAAACTATTCGAGGTCAACTACGATACGATGCATCCGGTATAAGTATAGGAGGTGTTTTGAGTCAATCTGGGCGACCATTTACTTTCTTCAGCGAGAAGCTCTTCGGGTCCAAGAAAAATTATTCTACCTATGACTTGTAGTTTTGTGTCATTGTGCAGTCTTTGAAACATTAGCGACACTACCTAGTACAGAAGGAGTTCATCCTATTTACTGATCATGAAGCATTAAAGTACATCAATGGTTAACACAATCTGAGCCAACGACATACCAAGTGGGTGGCTTACTTGCAGAAGTTCACCTTCAC
>JBAMIE010000114.1:8390546-8430416 GCA_037177295.1 Kaempferia parviflora
TAAATAGTTAAAAAAATCATAATAATTTCCTTTAAAATACACAAGAAGATATTTTTAATTTACCAATGTTAAATTAAAAGATCATTATCTATTTATTATTTCAAATTTGTTTAGAATTACGTTACCATAAAAAATTAGGGAACATTTGATTTATATATTTTCTATTTTTTGAAAAATGAGAAAATATAATTTTTCTGAAAAATATGTTTTATTTATATTTTTCATATCTGTTTTCTAAAAATATAAAGAATATTTTTTTTAAATTAGAGAATATCTAAAAATTATTTTTTAAAAATAAAAAAAATATAATTTTCTAGAAAATAAAAATAAAAATGACATAAACCAAATGCCCCTTATAACTTATAAATATGTTTCTCGAAAAAAAAAGAAAATAAATCATACTCGAAGTTATTATTATTGTTTTTTAAAATTATTTTTTATTAAAAACAATTATTTTATTATACATAAAAATACTGAAAAAGAATGAAAATTAATTTAAAAAATTAAAATCGAGGAAAAAATAATCCTGAGACACGCGCGTGAGTCGGCTCTGTCCTAGCTCGAAAGCCACGGATCACTTGTTCGATTCAGACGCAGCATGGAAAAACTCTAGTCCGTTTTCTCACGGTTCGGCCGAGCCGCGCCCGCCTCCAAGCCCTCAACGGTGTCTATTTTAGTAACAACACACAATTCGACAGTTTTGCTGCCGCTCCAGGACAGGCCTCAGGTATTTCAACCGTAAGAAACGCTTCACGTCCAGGAAGCTGATTCTACTTTCCCCGAACCCTAGCTCGAACGAGACGGCTTTATCCACGCCGTCCGAGCAGAGGGGGCATTTTCGTAATGTCGTACAAAGCAAAGCAAAGTCGTTCGCTGACGATTCCTTCCAGTGTGCCTCCCACCGCGTGCGCGATGGAGTCGAAAGAGGAAAGAAGAGGTTGAGTTCGGGCTTCTCCTGCGGCCGTTAGGGTTTCTACCGCCCTGCCCATCTAAATCCTTGCCCGCTTCCTCGCCCTTCTGCCGTCCCTTTTCCGGTTTTCGGGGTTCCTCCCTCCCCACTCGATTCGTCGCTAGAGAGAGAGGAGCTGCAGCGACGGCGAGCTGGTGATGGGCACCGGGGGCAAGGCACCTAATCCCGCTTCCAGCTCCCTGGTTAGTTTTTATTTTCCGATGCAAGAAATCTTGCTTTGTGTTGTGGGATTTGGGCTTTTTTGTTCGATGCCCTAGTATTGTGATTGACAGCTTATTATAGTGAATTCTCATAATTGCACGCTTATTGGCTATCTCGAAACACTTTGACTGATTTTGTTTTGGTTTAGTTTCCTTTTCTTGGTTTGTACTGGGTACTCGCCATTTGTGCAAACATTCACTTTGTTTTACTGTTTCTCTACCTTTGAAATTCATGTTGTTCTCTCCAAGTTAATGTAACTACTGGGTTTCCAACGTATGCTTGTGTTCGTTTCTTTGATTTAGGACCTATGGGTTTGGTTATTGCAGGTATCTTCTTGTGCTGTGGTAATTTTGTTTCGGATATTTTCAATAAAATGCCTGGATTTCTCTGAACTGCACTTTTGAATCACTTTCTCTACTTCGTTGTTGCTCACATAATGTGGTACAGTATGGATAGGGATCCTTCAATCGAGACAGCTTGCTTTGACAATTTTACTATATGTTTGGTAACGAGAGTAAAGACTGAGATTTGAATTGTTTAAAAAACCCTTTTTTAGAGCTGTTAGTCGGTTAATATGATAATTCCTAATGTGAGCGGGTGGGTTATGTTATATTACCAGATGCTTCCATTTAAATTATTGTGGAAGGCCTAAATTTACTTTGGTGGACTTTTGATTTTTATTTGGTTTCTAGATACGTTCACAGATGATACCTATTAACTTACCACAGCATGATCGTGCCAAACTTCAATAACTCAGAGCAAAAAGATGATTTCTAAGGTATAAGCTGCTCTTGAAGAAAAAAGGGGAAAAACTCCCTTCCTCAGTTTTTGATGTTCAATTTATTAGTTGAGAGCCAATTATCATAAGAAATTTTATTATAGACTGTTAGGTAATGCAATCAAATATGTAGAAACTTATATTATTTTCTGCATAAAGCATTTGCATCACATTTAGCCCTTTATCTCACTGATATATCCCTTTGTCATGGTTTCTTTACCACCTTGAAGCGAATTTCTCCTGCTCCCTTCCTACTCTCTATCACTCTCTGCCGTGACATTGGATAGTAAACTATGCTATTGATACTCTTTGTTTTGCCCATTCTAATATTCATGCTAAATGCAGACATTTTGAGACAAACACTGACATCTCTATTGATCACATATAAGCACTTAAAATGAGATGGCGGACAATTAGATCCATGTCTATATTGGATATTTGAACTTAAGTTCATGTAACATGGTGAGAAATGTAGTGAAATAAATGTGGCAAAATCAGACATGGTTGATTGTGAGTCCTGAGTTAGTATCTTCTATGTACATTGTACAGTTCGTTTTTCTTTCCTTGCTTGTTACTGAACTTCCATCTGCATCTCCATCTCTTATCATGGTTTTCATCATTTAGCGTTTTTTGAGTTTGATTAATCTCTGGTGGTTCTGGATGATTTTTTTATTGCAAGACCAATTCACACCTGTAAGAAATATGACATGAATTGTGATTTCCTCTATGTTCCAAAGGTTCTTGTAGCCTCTTCTTTGCTGCATTTCTGTTACTGGGATAAGCTCCATTTGAATAGTTTTTTTAATGATTACAATAGATGGACTATCTTGGCGGTCTATTTCCCTTTTTTATAATTTATGGATCCTTTTATCCATCTTACAATTTAGTTTGATGTTATTGCTTTGGTTTGATTTTTTTTGTTGATTCAACTATGATGGACTTTGTATGAAATTTGTATCACTAACTATTTTGTTTACAAAATGGTTTAGCGTGTTAAAGTTTACCGATTGAATGATGAAGGCAATTGGGATGACCATGGAACAGGGCATGTCAGGGTTGATTATTTGGAGGTTTTTTACTCTCTTTCTGTTTTTTTTTCTTAATTTTTTTATTATGTTTGAAGATTACAATTAAACAATTCCCATTCATTTTGTCTAAATGTGTTAAGGCCTTTCTTGATGTTTCTTAGTTCACTCTTATTTTTGATGGTTCAATAAAGTTTATAAATGAAAAAAAGTAGGCTTGTAAGGTAATGTTGCTGAGTGTTATGGGTTATAACATTTTGTTTATACTGATGTTATCGAACACCATGGTCTTGTAAAGTAAAGATGTCATCTATGTTTTCATATAAGCATGTTGGACTTTTCAAATCCTATTTGTCACCATAAAGACTATTAGATATAAGAAATAATTGGGCATAGTTTGTATTAATTACATAGTGGTATTATTATAAATAACAAGACTACTAGACCTTGTCTGATACCTATATTTATGAATAATTAATTAGGTCTATGACTATGTTTACAATGGTTACTGCAACTAGAGAGGATGGAGGGTGATGAATGAGGGAACAAAAGGGGGAGGAAGAGGAGGAAACAAAGTTGTTTACGTAGGTGTTGGGAATGGGAAGAAAGAAACGAAAGAAATAACCAAATTATCCTTTGCTTCTTCCTTGTCTACTTATCTACAACCTCCATCATATGGTTGTAGATGATGACCAATGATTGAAACCCATAGCACTTTCCTCGTTAATATGCTATGCAACACCTCCTCCCTTGTTTTCCATGTTGTGCTGCCGCCTTTCATGTAGTCTTCTTCTTCTTTGTGGATGTATAAAATTCAAAATTGTAGGACAATTCCTTGATGATAAAAATGTTATTAAACTTTAAATCTTCTTTTCCTTTCATTTATCCATCATTTTTCTTTCCTTTGTCCTCTTCTCTGTTGTAGTCAGTATTTGTTGGGAACTGCCATAATGTATCGTGGACCATGAGAGTGGTCCTGGCACAATAACTAGGTTGAGGGCGATAGCATCATCAGGGAGGTAGCTGATGGAGGAAGTCATGGTTGAAACTTGCAAGTAGAGCTAAGAAGGGGGAGTGAAAAATGCGATTTCGACTTCTGAACTTGAAAGTTTGTCTATAGTGGATATTTCAGATAGGCGTCCTCTCCCTCCCTCCATGTCTGCCTAAGTTTGGGTGAAGACTTTTTAGAGCAAATTGATTCTGTGGTCTTCTTCAAGTTTCCTTTCCCACAATAGTTTACTTGTAGGACTAACAGAAGCCTTCTCCGTGTGACCCTCCCCCCTTTCTTTGCTAACACTGACTTCCCCCTCTTAAGTAAACCAAGACCACAAATACACGAATCTCCAATAGTGAATAATAACAATATGGTGTTCCCTCCTCAACTTCATGATGCCATTAAAAGTTCAATAAATATCTTGAATCCAAGGTACTAGTCCCAAGTGACAAAATGATGGCTACTAGGGAAATGTTAATCAGTGGTAAAATATCAACAGTTATGAAGTGCTAGTGTGAATCAGCACACATGTTGGTTAGTCTAATAACATACTTCGACAGTTAGTTTCTTGAAAATATTTTTTGTAGTTAGTTATTTTGTATGCATGCTTAAACATATTTCTATTCCCTTCCAAGATTTCCTTTCCATTTGATCTTATGACATCCTAATAATTTAAGGGTACTGAGGATCTTGGCCTAATTGTGGTTGACGAAGAAGATGATGAAATCTTACTTTCACATTGCATCTCTTCAAATGATATATACCGAAGGCAAGAAGGTGATGCTATTGTTTAATTTATAGATGTAAGCTGGTAAATTGTCTCTAAGTGATTTCATGAGTTTCTGAAACTCCCTTTTCTGTTTTATAGAGACCATAATCTCATGGAAGGATCCAGAACTAGATGTGGAATTTGCACTGAGTTTTCAAGAGGTTCCAGGATGCTGTTATATATGGTAGTTGATTTTGCCATTGCTAGCTCAGCTGGTTCTTGGGTTTTTTTAAACCTGTATGATTTGAAATTTACTTGGACATCATTCTTACATATTCAGGGACCAGGTGTGCGAAATTCAGAGGAACCTTCATTTTAGTAGTCTTGGTGGTAAGCTAATCTGTAGAATTTTCTTTCTTTTTCTAATTTTTTTTAATGAAATTTGTTTACTACTCTATTTATGTCTTTTTTAGATGTTGAGATTGGCCCCCGTCCAGCATCAGAAAATATTGAAGTCTCTCACTCTTTACTATCACATGGTAAATTTAACATTAGTTGTACGTTATGCTATTTGCTATTTATTTTATAATTATGTACAAGGTCAAAAATTTGTCAGGCATAATTTTTCTGTAACAAATGGTTTTGCACAATATTCACTTTTAGTGGTCTAATTATTGAGATAAGATCTATTTCAAGGTTTTCTAAAATTCAAGTAGATGGATGCCCAACATTATTATTTATGCCATGTTTACTTGAAGAAGAGGAAATAGGAGAGAAATGAAGTAGTTTAAGTGAAAATAAGATAAAAGAAAAGAATTGTAATATCTTATTTCTCCTCTATTTCATTTTTCATTTTTTTTCTTAGACAAAATCAAAAGAATAATAATTACTATTCATTTGTGTTTATTGGGTGTTAAAATTTATTTCCCTTCGTATCTGTTTGTTTCAGGCAGAAATAAATAAGAAGAATTGAGCAAAATAAATTCTTTCCTTTTCTCTGTTCCTTTCAAGTAAACTAAATAAATTGAGGATGCTATTTATTTTCCTTTTTTTCCCTTTCGGTCCAAGTAAACACGGGATGTGTTAAGGTATCTATTAAAGAATCTAATGCTTGGCTTATTGATCCTTTGTTTCCTGAAGAGTTTACTTTCTGAAGAAGTATTTGATAATTCATTTAGCTGGTTAATTTCTTTGAAATGAGATCTTCAAATATAAAAATTGGTAAAATTAAACATAAAAAGTTAAAAAGAAATTTGAGTCATCTATGAAATCTCATCTTCATTTATTAAAAATTGAAAGTACAGGGGCAAACTTAAAATAAATCACATTGCAAAATTGATTCAAAAATATTATATAAAATAATAATAATATTTTCCCTATTAAAATAACTATAATAACAACCACGCCTTTATCCCACTGAGTGGGATCGACTGTATGGAATCTTTTATACCATTGGGCTCTATCCCCTACTATATCCTTATCTATATTTAAAATTAATTTTATCCTATTTTATCGTTCTAATCAAGTCTTCTTTGATCTTTGTCGATTAATGTGTATATTTGTATGGTCTCACATCGCTTAATTGGGTCTTTTGTTGGTTACGTAAGTATATGTCCATATCTTAAATGCGTATGCACATATCAAACATCTTCACCATAGTACAAATCTCATTGTGATGAGATCTTAAGTGTGACAATTTCATCAATGAGTTTTGATATCTAGTCTCATGTCATTGATTGTCTGGGATGGATTGTTTCATCCTAAATTCCTAACCATATAATTCGTTAGCGACCTTTGAACTCATTGGTTGCTCCTACTACTAACTTCCATCTAGCATTGTTAACATTTACAAAACTAATGCAAGTTTGCACATTCTCGCTTTCACATTATCTTCCTCACAAACCATGATCATCAAGCAATGAAGGCCATCTTCAAATTTGGTGTTTCTTGACTAAAATGGTAATTCACTTAGATCCAATGAGCCTTTGCTGCATGCATCCATTGAGATGCTTGTATTTAGTGGTCGCAATCAAGACATTGAACCTTGTGTTCTTTGGACATTGATATCAACATCACAAGAGTCAAGAGATCTAGCTCTTGTTGCTCTTGTGCTAGACTAGGCCCAATTGTTTAGCAGGCAATGCTATGCTTGTAGTAGCAAGACCTAGGTAAATAGCATCACTTAAAAAGCATGTGAGCAGACCATAGAGAAGAACAAAAAGGAAAAGCAAAAATAAGTTAGCTACATAATAATAGGGAAAAGGCTTGTAGTTTAAATAATAATATAGGTTGCCTTTTTAAATGGGTGCAACCATAAATATCAAAAATACAAACATCAGATACAGATTTGTGCGAAGAGAAGCAAAATTAAAATAGAAGAAAGAAGAAAAGGCAACAAAAAAAAGGGGTTGAAAATAGCATGGGGTTTAATCAAAGACTTGAAGCTTAGTATTTTCTTCCCACACTGAAAGCATTTGCGCAGACACTCTTCATCACAGCAAACCAACATTCCTTCGTATCCTTTGTTCTTCTCCAGTATCTTAAATTTCAAATTTTCTCTCCTCCTTTTGCCTAACATTGAAGTTCCCCAACTTTATTTTATTGCCAATTCCTTCTTTGTTGTTTTCTCTCTCACTTGTAGTAAATGTTAGATATTTTTTCTTTCATTTAATATCTTCTGTCTCAGAAAAGTTGTAGAAGTCCCTGCTCTTTATTCACCAATCAATCTTTTAATCACAATTTGATTATTTTTTATCTTCATTATTGTGATTTTCATATTTCATTTATCTTCATTTGATGGAACTAATAAGAGAATATTTATGTCTTTTCACAAAAGTTTAGTGTCGACTTATTTTGTGTAGTAAATTGGATATTATTGATGCCTATGCTCCAACATAAGGGAAGTGTGAAGAGGAAATAAATCACATGACTTGTTAGGCTATTATCTTTATGTTAGTGGCTTGTATATAAAATAACTATTTTCATTCTAATTAATTCAATAGTTCTTTTCCTCTTGTCTTCTTAATGCTCCAAAAAATTGCTCTAATTATTATATAACTAAATGTATAAGGCAACTTAGGTGTAATTCAACTCTTTGACGTTGTTTGTCATAGGTCCATGCTCTGCCTCCATGAATAGTCCCTTTACTTTCATCATGTCTGATAATGTTAGTTTGTCTTGACAACTTTCGTCATGTCTGATAATGTCAGTTAGTCTTGACAAACTACTTTAGGCACACGATTTGGATACCACTGCATTGTAGGACAATGGTGGTGGGCAAGCACTGATGCAACCCTTATCAATTTCAAAATTTTTCATACTCATCTAGAAGTACCACAGGATCTTTGCTCTTGTGTATTCTGCCCTGCCCTAGAATGACTTGGGTCATCTAGGCGCAACTACCATATGTTTTGCTTTCATTTCTTGAGGGAAAACATCTTTGGCTGCTCTGAGTATTATCCATTTGTCTTTGATCGTGTTTCCTTAGAAGGAAATATTGGGGCAAGGAATCACTTTGCAGCAAAGAAATCATCCAGTACAGTTTCCCTTCATTGTATCAATTTGGGTATTGGCAATTTCATTAAAAATTTGATTTTTTCCCAATTTTTCTTACATTGTTTTGGTCTTTTAATGCCACGATGGATTATTTTTTAAATTTAAGATTCTCTTCCTCTTTCCTTCCTTTATCTTTGGTTAATTTTACTTTGTTTGATAAGGCTAGGTGTCAATAAAAGTGATCCTAGAAGCCATTGTATATGTAGTTTTAGCACTTTGCTTTCTGCAGATACCCTTGATTTGCCTTGTTTTGATTGATTTTTTATTTCTTTTTTGTCTCAAATGATTCTGAATTGACAAGTAGGGGATTGGATACTATTACCAGATATGATATGAAGAGGGAAGAGTGTGCAGGGGTAAAATTTACACAAACAGATGATATTGTTTTTGCATAACATGATATCAGGATAGTACTATGAAACAAATCTTGTTTTATTTGATTTTATGCGTCAGGAGTGCTTTTCAATGTTCCACTTTTTTCCTACCATAACACAAGTCACTTTTTGATATTCATCTCATGAAAGAGTATGAAAAAAGGATAAGTTTTCGTTAGTTGATTATATCAGAAAGGAATTTGAGGATTCTATATCTTAGAAGAGATAATATATAAAACAAGAGAAATACCATAGTACTTTCTTACTCTCCACGAAAGGGAGGATGGTAAATGAATCATTCAATGATCTGGTTCAGATAAATTCTGTTTCCTTGATAGAAGCCTGAGTTGTATAACAAGGTATTGACTTTTGGATGTATTCCTTTCATTTTTATTTTCAATATATTTGAATATCTCAATCACACAAATTGAAACCAACTTCATTTTCCTTTGTTCCTTTCCATGGACACTGAAAGCCCATATGAGACCTAGTTGTGTGTGCAAGATCGTGAATTTCATCCTAAAAGAAAGCCCTATCTTCTCTATATCAGTGATATGGTTACTTCTTCACTCCTCTCCTTTTTCTCCCTTTTTACTGCTAATGGATGTCTGCAAATTCTTTGATGTTATGTATCTTTATGGGTTCTTGGCATTGGAATTTCCATGAGATGACAAACTGTGGAGTAATTTTGATTTTCCAGAGTTACTTTTTATTTTATTTATCAAGAAAATTTTCTTTATCTACATAATGTTGAAAGGAAAACAACCTTTGCAGCTTGAGTGGCATCCAGAATGCTAGGAAGATCTTGGTAATACATATTACATAATAAACCAAGGTCATGAGCATGACTGTTTATCTTAGGCATAGTATAGATGTTTTTCTTTTGTAGTAATGTTGTTCCAATAAGTTCCTTGTCAGCTCTTTTATGTAGGTAAATTTAGATGGGAATTTCAGTTTTTTTTTTTAAAAGAATTTCCTTGTTTTACTTGTCTTCAACTGAGTACCTTGATGCTTATTGATAATTTCCCTTTTAGTCTGTCTCTGTGAATTTTGTAGGCTATTACTTTCTATTCTCTTTTATGTTATTAGTTGTGTATCACACACTTTAAAAGTATTTGCTGTTTGTAATCTGAAATTTGATTGTACATGATCAGTTTTTGGCTACACATTGCAGATGAGTCACTTCGTGCTGCTAATAGTGAACTGAGAGAACTTCCTTCCATTTCATTATCCAGCCTTCCTGTAATTTTGAAGGTTTGACGTGTCAAAAATCTCATTTTTTTTCTTGATCATGATCCTCTGGTCAGGCTTTTCCCTAACTAAATAGGTGAAATAAGTGCTTCAGTATTGTAATACTACTTTTGCCTATTTCTTGTGGCATTGGAGGATACTTTAATGTCCTTCACATCTCTGGAACAGTGATTTGTTTTTTTTTTTTTGTTTGGATATTATGCTGTCAATTCTTTTTGATGTTTGCTTTTAGTCAATAAACATTTGATAGTCCAGAATTGCTTTTTGTCTTTTTATTTCGTTATTCTTTTATTGTTTATTCATTTTTAGGATGACATTAAATAAAACAGTTCGTGCTAAAATGTGACAATTATCAATGGTTTTATAACCATGGATTTTTTTTCATCTTCTCCACCTCAGTTCTGGTCATATTATTGATAGGATTTTCAATGTTAATTATGCCCTACATGTGGTGAATCATGGTTTGAGGCTGTTAACGATCTAACTGAAATAGTTGGGCATATATTTGTCAACATACAAATCACAGGGATGCATATAGGGAATATCTGTAAAATGACAATTAGATAATACATAGTGGTAGAGGGGTTTTTTCAGAGCTGATGCCTCCCTGCCGTGAACAATATCATCATGGTACCTGCTTCTTCCTTGCAACGAGCTTTCTTCCCTCTTGCCATTGCAGATTGCTGCATGTGATTCTTCTTCATGACAGGTCCCCTTTGTGTGATTGCAAGCTGTGTTTGTATTTCATTCTCTTCAGTATTACTGCTGTCATGAACTCATGCTTCACATGTGATTTCTTCCCTCCGTGACTGTGCATCAGTTCTTCTGCGAGCAGAGTTCTTCAATTTGTTCGCTCTTGGAAAGATCTTGGAGTTGATTTCTTCAATCTGTTTGTGAGAAGAAGAGCATCTAGTCCCTCTGGAAGACCTCACAATAGCTCATATCTCAGAATTACTGCATTTATTAGCTGTCTTTTTCTTCATTCTGCTGTTGTTTTCGTTCTTTGATTGACACAGAAATCTAATCTTGTGGGCTGTTTCTCTTTAATCTGGTTTATTTCTGCTGTACTTCCACTTGTTCTACCAGAAATCGGATCCAAGTCTGATTATTCTCCATCATGATTTCTCTGTTGGTTTCGCTGCAGAAACCTCTGCAGTGGTTTGTTTATTCTGAAATTTTGGTTTACACTGAAATTTCTGTTTCTGCCTAAATTTAGCGCCTTCTCAAGAGTTGTTTACAAATTTGATGTCCTTTCTCTACAATTAGTATGTGTTTCCTCAAGATGTTTGGTTCTTCAACTGCTGTCTTCAATTTGCATCCTCTTTGAGCTTTTCAGACCCTATGACTATCATCACAGAGAAATTGAATAGTAAGAATTATGCTTCATTGTATTCTTTAGCCAAAGTATGGTAAGAATTATGCTTCTTAGTCAAAGTATGGTTTACGAGTTAATGAGAACCGGAGTACTTAACAACTAAGGTTATGGAAATTTGTTAGCTAGATAGAACCACATCGGTAGAGGATTGATGGACAGTTTCTTGCACTTCTCTTGCGTATTTTTTTGTGCTTTTTTTAGTATGAAACATGGACACTAGCTTGGGATCTTTGTATTGGTGATATCTTTTGTGACTTACTAGGTGATTAGTGTCTCTTTTAACTTTTTCAGTTGATTAAAAATGACTACCACATTGGGCAATTATAGGCATTTGCCTTTGATTTCAGAAATTTATTTAAGATCTTCACTCAGTGTTAATAAATGCTTGAGTTATGCAACATCTCCTCGATAAGCTACTTGCTACTATGCCTATACATTGTGCATCTTGAACTTGAGCCAGTGATGTCATATATTCTGGGAGAAACATATATACCCTTGCTATTAGATAGTTGTATGAGGATGTTGCATGCCTTCACCGCTTCACTGTATGAGCTTTTGTGGGAGATGGTGGAGTCCATTAATGCGGGTGTGAAGCTGAGAAGGTGGGTAGGAGAGTAATATGCTGAATCTGGCCAACATCAACCAGACCTAACTCTAAAATTCAATGGATTAACTTGATGACTTCAGTTGAAGTGTGCTATCGTCCCTCAGGATTTTCTGTTTGGAGCATTTGCCTTAAGGTTAGCCTCTTCCCAAGGAGGTCGTTGATGGTGTAATTATAATCCTTAAGAAATTCAATGCATTTCCTCATGCATATGAACTACCTTTTGAGTGAAGAGGTTCTTCTTTAGAAATATATACACACTTGTGTTAAAATCAAAGTTTTAATAAAATCCATCTGGAATAAGAAAGAGAATAATACAATGCTAGTATAGGAGTTTGACGCACAGACATTGAGCCTCAATAGTTTTTCAACCATGTATCTTTTCTTGCATTGTAATTGTGGCATTTTTTGTTTCTTTGATATATTAAATGAAATTATTGGGAGATAAACCTAGTGTGTGGTTGGTCAGTAACTTGGAATAGCATGTGTTTGTTTTGTTTGCCTACTTTTCATGCTTGATTTGTGACACTATGACTAAAATCATATTCCTGTTCATTTATCTTCCTGCAGACTGTAATGGATTGTGGGATTATGGATCAAATGCGTGTTGGAGAATTGATCTTGAAAGATGTAAGTTTGTTACTAATGTTAATACTACTATATGAGGGATACACTCAAATTTCTAATATTGATTACATTTGCACTTTTTCTCTTTTGGCCAAATTTTCTTTTATTTGGTTTTACTTTTAGCAATGATGTTACATGATCACTTTATGGACACCAAGAATGCATGCTTAATAAATTTGACCTCTTTGGTTCATTTCTCAGGCAGTCTAGTATTGTGTGTAAATTGAAAAAAATTCATATTTAAGACCCTTACTACATATGGTTCCGTTGGTTCAAGCAATAAATGCCTAAGTTGAGTATACTCCTGCTAAATCAATGAAATTATATTGTAGTAATTAGGTTGTCATGTGCATCACCTCTAGTACAGTCTTTCATGAGTGGAGAATGAGGTTCTTACATTTTCTAGTTAGCAATTGACAATTTCATTGATAGTATTGATGAGGTCCCAAATGAATATATTTATAACAAGCTCGTAATGTAGGATATCGAGAGACCAACTTGAGGAGTGATGATACCTTCTGGTTAATATATGGTGTAGGTGGGTTAATTTGTGAATGTTTTTGGTGTAAGATATATAGGTAGAAAAGTACTACCTAACTAATGAAATTATTTCTCTCATTAAAAGGATGTTTGGCTGTTTGATATTTTTCCACCCTTTTTTTTGTTGTAATTTTATGTATTTTCCTGTTTCATGCCATTGATTATTATATCTTTTTGATAAAATAATAACAGGACCTGCTAAAGTAGTACCATAAGTGCTTATTGCTTAAGCATAACTCCATCCATGTTTTTCCTTCCGTATGCCTCTTTGAACCGAAGACTATTTTGTACTAGTTAATAGATTTGGCCATTTCAAAACATTTTTTATTGTATGTTATTTGCAATGAAAAATTGTCTCTTTTTTTGTTGGTAAATTTTTTTTTGGGATTTTTTTTTTGATGGAAAGTTGTGTCATTATTTTGATGGAGGAGAGGTCATGTGTTATTACAGACAGAACAAGAAGAGAGTAGGTCACAATTGGTGCTTCTATCATAGTACTAGGTAACAGAATTATTGCATGCTACTCATAGATTTAATGCATTCCCGCGTAGCAAGAAAGAAATAATTGATCAAAGCTCTGATTGTAATAACCAATTTTACATGCATAAGTTCTAATTTTTGTTTATTGATTGTTTTCCTTGTGTTTTCTGTAGCAAGAATTTTTTCCCAAGCTTGTAGATCTACTCAGAATGTGTGAAGACAGAGAAAACATTGATGGTCTCCATACAATTTTTAGATTGGTTAAAGGGATTTGTGAGTAATTACCTTTGCATGACACCTTTTTCATATTGATCTTCTTTCTTTTTACTAATAAAAAAATTGTTTTTGGTGGTCTTGTAGTTTTACTAAACAATCCTCAGATCTTTGAGAGAATATTTGGGCCCAAATATATTTTAGATATTATTGGCTGCCTCGAATGTATGTTCTCTTTCCCTTGATTGTTTTTCTCTTTCTATTGTTTTTGGTATCTTTAAATGAAATTTGACTGTTTTCTTGATGATATGATTGATTATTTATTCTTATGATTTAATCCATCCCTAACTTTTTGTACTTGTTAACACATGATTAGATGCATTGTGATTGTCGTTTATTTGTTTCTTGATGCCTCATTCAGACCATGCAATTTTAGTGGTAACCCTAATTAATTGGCTGACTTTCTAAATTCTAACCGTAGTTATTCCTATAGATAAATCATCCCAATTCCCTCATGATTTTGAGTAGTGATAATCTTTTTTTCTATATCTTAGAACAGCATTTTAACAACTTTGATCTTGATAGTATAATTTTCTAATTTTCATGCTGAAATAATCTGCATTTCTACTAGGAAATAACTTTGTTATTACATCTATTTAGAGAATAGTACTTTGTCGGACTCTTTACCATTAACCAGTGAATATGTTTTGGAGTATCATCTATAAGAGGTTTGGGATACATTTTGGTCATATTACCCTTTGTGTAACTGTTTGTGTTGTTGCATAGGTCTTTAATGGCGCTTGATAAACATATTCATAGAGGGATTTTCAAATTGACTTTTATGTGATAATCTATTCCCTTTTAGGAATTTTAAAATTGACTTTTATGTGATTATCTATTCCCTTTTCTGGATAAAAAGAATTATGACTATTGCAGATGATCCTGAGGTCTCTCAAGTGCAGAGGCACCGAGCATTTTTGAAGGAACATGTTGTTTTTAAGGAGGCAAGTTAATTGAACATCACCACTGAAGATTACTATCCACTTGATTGGTTTAAAAGAATTGTCTTCTGTAGGCTATCTCTATCAAAGAATCTTCTATACTGTCCAAAATACATCAGACTTATAGAGTTGGCTATATCAAGGTTACATATATTTGCTTAAATTAAGACAGGCTTATCATTCATTAAATAACATCTCATTGTTGTCATGACACTCTTAGGATGTTATTCTTCCGAGGGTATTGGATGATGCTGTAAACGCAAGTCTCAATTCAATGATTCATGCTAATAATGCTGCTGTGAGGCTCTCAAGATTGCAAGCAGCCTTGTTTGTATTATTTAATTTTATCATCTCTGTTTTTTTTTTTTGAACGGGAGATTGTCCTTTTGAAGGTTATTTCAATGTTGAAAGATGATACCTCTTTTATCCAAGAACTATTTGCAAGGATGAAGTCTACGTCGACATCCCTTGAATCCAAAAGTGACCTGGTAATACAAAGTTATTCTAGATACTTTTGCTATCTTGCATACAAGTAGATATTATTTTTTATCCGAGCTTTGATGTTTCTTCTCTGCTGTATTCTTTGAATGCTTCACAGTATCTATTGTATGAATTTATTGGAAGTGAATTGCTCGACTCAAAGTCGATTTTCTATTGCAGTGATATACCCCTTCAAGGCGATCCATAGTTTTTTTTTTTTTGGTTTACAGAATTCCAATGAAGGGAACTGCTTTAAGGTGACAATCAATATTTTGTAAATATAGGTCCATTGTTTTCCCCAAATTTTAATAGTGGAAGGCTTACATGCCTGTTCATCAATTTTTTTTTTCAAAAGGCTAACATTTCCATCCAGTGATTCTCACTGCTCTGGTTTACATAAACTAGTTATTAACCACCCTTTCTCACTGAGCTTTATAAATCTTTAAGACAGAATACGGAATAAAGGGGATCTTCATTTGTTAGAAATTGGACTTGGATCCTCTTTTTCTCCTGCCTATGCTGCAAAAGTCATCTGTGATAGGTTGGAACAGTTATCCCGCTGCTGATTTGGCATTGTGCTGATTCAGGAGCTTCGTCTTTAGTCTGGGATTCTAAATAATAACCAAATAAAAAACTGATCTTTGGTGGCGGGCAGCATCTCTAATAGAGAAGAAAAGGCATGTGAGGACCCATATCTTCATTTCAGTCCTTAATTCTATGTCTTGTTGCATTTCTAACATGATGATCTTGAGCTATTCTCAGTAGGGGAAATAGTGATTTCTAGCCTAATGAAATTGGCTTCATTAGTTACCTCGGTTTGGGATCTTTTCCCTATAGTTCTATAGAGGTTTCTGATTATAAATCACAGTTTGATTATGATTTGCATAAAATATATTTCAGAGAGATGGCCCGGTTTCATTTTTCAATCTTTTTCTAACCAGCACTAGCTCAGATTGAAGATGACTCTTCCTTGCTAGTCGAAAAGGCAGTTGATGTCACCTCGCAAAGGCAGCCCCAAGATACACCAGTTGAGAAGAAAACAGCTTTTACTTTTCTGACGGCTACATAGAGAGACATTTTGCATGGTCTATTATGCTATTTCCCCATTATTCGTAGCACCAGTTGGTTGGACAGTCCGATGCCAAGCCAGTGTTGCAGTAATCGAGGAAAATACATTATGATGTGTTGAGCTTTTTCAGTTATAAAGGGCAGAAAGCGAATGCTTAATTGACCAACCCTTGAGATTTGCATTTGGGAAGGATAGTAATTTAGAAGGTATAAGATAACATGATTAGAGGTGCTAAATGCTAACTTAATTTCTCTTAGTTTGAGTTGTGATGGTTAGGAAGAGGGATAGAAAGATTTGTAAAGATTGTAAGGTCATCCATGGAGAAAACTTAACTACTCAACATAGGTTAGGAGTATTGGATACTCAAGCATAGTATCAATAGAAAGAAAATATATACGACTCCTAAAATTAAGTGGTGGAAGTTAAAAAAAGAGAAACAAAATATATTTGGGGAGAAGGTAGGAGTACAAGCATTAGGTGAAATATACTCTGATACGACATGATATAAGATGATATCAATGTTGAAAATAGTAGCTAAGGAATTTTGGTGGTGGAATGACAAAGTACAAGAGAAACTGTAAGCAAAACGAATCGCTTCTAAGAAATTATATATTTGTAAGAATGAATAAAACTTAAAAAAATATAAAATAGCTAAGAAAGAGGCTAAAAAAGTAGTGAATGAAGCAAAGAATGGAACTTTTGAACGATTATATCAAAAATTAGATACAAAAGAAGTGAAAAAAAGATATTTATAGAATAGCTAAAGTGAGAGAAAGGAAAACAAGAGATCTTAGCAAAATAAAATATATTAAAGATGAATGTAATAGGGTATTAGTAAATGATGGAGAAATAAAAGATCAGTTGAAGATGTATTTTCATCAACTTTTTAATGAAAGTTTAGATGACCAACTTAACTTAGGTAATTTAAGTAGGTCACATAAGTATAACATTTAAATTTTATCGTAGAATGCAAATTTAGCTTTAAATGTGATGCACAATGTAAAAGCTTTTGGACAAGATGATATTCTGATAGAGGTATGGAAGCACCCAGGGAAACAGTTTTGAATGTCTTACAAAATTATTTAACATGATATTGAAAATGAAAAAAAAATGTGAATAAGTATTCTAGTCCCTTATGTAAGAAAAAGAAAGCCGTATAAAATTGTGCAAACTATAGGGGTATTAAACTAATAAATCATAACATGAAACTTTGGGAAAAAGTAATAAAAAAAAGATAAGGTGACCACGGTGACCGAAAATTAATTTGGGTTCATGTTTGGAAGGTCAACATTAAAAATTATACATTTTCTTAGACAACTAATTAGAAAATATCGGGAGAAAAAAGATTTACACATGATATTCATTGACTTTGAAATAACTTTTTGAGCCCAAGAGAAATTATATGCAGAATTCTAGAAAAGAGGTGTTAGCGTAACATATATCGAACTAATTAAGGATATGTATACGGATGTAACAATAGTAAAGACTTCAGGTGGAGTAACTGAAACATTTCCAATATAGATAGGATTACTTCAATGATCAGCTCTAAATTTCTATCTTTTTACACTAATTATGGACGAACTCACTGCACACATTCAAGACAGTATCATGGTGCATGTTTGCAAATGATATTGTTTTGGTAGATAAAACACATGAATAAGTAATACTAAACTAGAATCTTGGTGAAAAATATTAGAAGGGAAAGATTTTTAGGTTTAGTAAAATAAAGACAAAATATATGGAATTTAATTTTACTAATATTAGACGTAATGATACGATTGTTAAGATAAGAGATGATTAGTTGTCTGGAACTGAGAGCTTTAAATATATAGAATCTTTTTTGCAAAATAATGGAGGAATTGAGAGAGATGTCTTACATAGAATACAAGCAGGATGGTTGAAATGAAAGAGAGCATCTAGTGTTTTATATGATCGTAAAGTACTTTTAAAACTTAAAGGAAAGTCTACAAAATCACAGTTAGACTTGCTATGTTATATTAAGTTGAATGTTGTGCTATGACTCAAGCACATGAGCAGAAGATGAAAGCTACAAAGATGACGATGTTAAGGTGGATGTATGAACATACGAGGATGGACAGAATAAGATATGAGAGCATTAGAGAAAAAGTCAGAGTTTCATTTATTGAGGGAAAACTCCGAGAGATATGTTTAAGATGGTACGAGTATGTACTTAGACGACCAATAAATGTTCCAGTTAGGCGATGTGAAACTATGACAGACACATATATCAAATGAGGAAGACAAAAAAAAACTTGGTTAGCCACAATAAAACATGATAAAATTTATTTAAGGATAGATGATGATATAGTAGGAGATAGAGCTCAATGACGTAGAAGGATCCATATAGCCGACCCCACCTAGTGGGATAAGGGTTGATTGCGGTTGTTGTTGAGTTATGATGATTCCATTGACCTAGAACAAAGATAGCAAAAGGTTTTTACATGCCTCGCGGTTGTCGCGGAGGCCATGCGCGAGCCTTGTGTTCATTGGCAGCGCGGAACACACGGAAGAATAGTAAAAAAAATCTTAAGTTAATAATTTCAATCAAATCTTAGGGGATAATTTAAATAGCCTTAATTAAACACTAATAAAACTATCCTATTAATTTAATATACATTTTATGTTTTTTAAAAAATATTTAGATTAATTTTTATTTTTAGGTTATATTTAAAAAATATCGAAAGCTCGTCACGGCATAATACAATACTGAAATTTTATCGTTCCGGTCCAGGATTGAAACAAATTTTAAACCTTGTTTTGAGCTAATTTGAACTAGTCTATTTATTTGGATCTTCCCCATCCCCTTTAGGCTGATTTCATATTAGTGATTGTGGAAAAATTGATTTCTCTTCTTTTACTTTTCTGAATGGGAATTTATAGTATTATATACAAAATTACAATAGATAAAATAGGATACTAGGAGAGAGAATAGGAAACTAACTTATTCCTAAATTTAGACATCTTTTAAACTAAACCCCTTACTTTAAGGGATTTCCTATTCTGTATAGCTGTTTATTTCCTATGTACATAACTTTTACAACTTGACACTTCGCCACATGTTGAGGTATGGATGTTTTCCATTTCCAGCTTGACTATAAGATCATAAAATCTTGAATTGTTTAGTTTCTTTGTTAACACATCAACTAATTTTAATCATGAAGAGACATGACACACATTAATCCTTCCTCCAATTTTTCCTTGATGAAATGTTTATCAATTTTAATATGCTTAGTCCTATCATGTTGAATAGGATTATGAACAATTTTGATAGCTGACATTATCACAATAGAGTTTATGGGACATTCCCATTTGATTTCAAACTTCTAAAATAATCTTCAACCAGACTAGTTCACATAATCCTTGAGCAATCTCCCTAAATTCTGATTCTGCATATGATCTTGCCACCACATTTTGCTTCATGCTCCAAGTCACCATATTACCACCAAGAAATATACCATATCTTCTAGTTGATCTTTTATCATCTAGAGACCCTGCATAGTCTGCATCTGTGTAGGCTTCTAAAACTAGTGTGTCATTTTTCTTGAACAAGATTCCATTTCCTGAAGTTCCTTTCAAGTACTGCAATACCTATTAGCTTGAAGGTGAGATTCTCTTGGATCATGCATGAATTGGTTGATTACAATCACAACATATGTTATGCCTAGCCGAGTGTGAGCAAGGTGTATGAGTCTACCAACCATCCTTTAATACATACATCCTTTTGTCAACAACTAGTTCTTCCTTAGCTTCTCCTATCTTATGATTTGAATTCATTTGACTTGAAATTGGCTTACACCCAATCTTCCTTGTTTCACATACCTCTGCTTTGGTATAGTATGCTACCTCAATACCAAGGAAATACTTCAGTTTGCCGAGTTCCTTTATTTCAAACTTCTCTACTAATTTCTGCTTTAGATTATGTTTTTCCTTTTCATCATTTCTGGTTACAATGATATCATCTATATAGACTAGAAAAGTTGTCACTTTCCCTGCAGTTTAGTACTTAATGAAGAAAGTATGGTCTCCTTGGCTTTCTTTATACCTAGACTTATTCGTTTGCAAATCTTCTGAATCATGCCCTAGGAGATTGTTTTAGACTATAAAGAGTTCCTCAATTTAGGTACTCTGTTGTATTCCCTGCAAATCTTGGTGGGATGTTCATTTAAATTTCATCTAAATCTCTGGAAAAATTCATTCTTCACATCATACTGTAGGAGTTGTCGTTGAGGTGTGCAACCAAAGATTGTAGAACTCTGATAGTTTTTATTTCTGTAACTAAAGTAAAGGCCTCCTTATAATCTACCTATGACAGTGTTTGGTAGAGCTTCTGCTAAGTACTTTTGAATGTTTGTGAATATCAAATTCTACTTCAGCTTTTATAACTTTTACTCAAAAGCTAGAAGCAAGAATTTAATTTTTTTTTTTTGCTTCTGCTTTTTTATTTATGATCTCAAATTAAAAATTGATATTTATGTCCTTAATAAATTTATTATTTTACATAATTACCGCCACACTTTTAAATAATATTTTATATTTTTATATAATTTATATTTCCATAATTTTTTATACATATTTTTATGTATTTATCTAAATTTTGTATTTTTTATATTTGTATTTTTTATTAATTTTATATATTTTTCAAACATTTATGTTATATAAAAAATTAATTTTAATACCATATTCAAAATATTTATTAAGGAAATTATTGTCTTTTAACTTAAAAAGAGAAGTAATGATTCATCAGACACTTAAACTTTATCTTGTATTAGCTTTTGCCACCAACCTAGCTTTATCTCTCACAGGATCCATTCAGTGTGAAAATCCACTTATAATCAACAATGTTCTTCCTCTTTGGTTTGTCACGACCTCCCATTTCTTATTCTTTTCTAATGCATCCATATCCTCCCTCATGACATCCCTCCATTCCCTTATTGACAATGCCTCGTAAACAGTGTTAGCAACAGTCATGGTATTTAGACTCAATGCATTTTTTGTGGGCCGGTGATTGATGTTTAAGAGAGACATAGTGAGATAGAGGGTTGAGAGTGCATTGTACCTTTTCTAACAACAATGGGAAGGTCAGTGGATGGTTCAATAGATTGTAAAGATCAGTGAGATCTTATCGTGATCTCCGTATTAGGGTCAGAGGTTTGTGGGTGAGGTTTTTAGACCTGTATCACTTTTGGAGCAACCTTTCTCCATGAAGACACTTGAGGAATCCTTGGAGTATCGCAAGGGACACTAGATGGAAAGGAAGATGGACGTGACTCATTGGATGGAATAGGAATAAATGGTGTTTTGATACGAATTTGAATAGGAAGATCAAGAGCGTTAATGGGTTCAAATGACTTACAAGTGCTATCTTCTGCCATTGAAATCTCCTCCAAGTTAAGACTTGGAGAAGAACGGGGTATGTGCAAAGAAGGTAACATCGGTCGAGGTGTAAAACTTTTGAGAGTAAGGGTGGTAACACTTGTAGACTTTTGGATTGGATGAGTATCCATGGAAGACACATTTGTTGCACTCAAAAATCCTAGGAGTAAGCCTATTTGTGGTTTGGAAATGCGGATAAAAATTGTAAAGGAGTTGAATGAGACTCTTGTTGTCTAAGACATGTGAGGGAAGTCCGTTTATCATGTATGTGACATTAAAGACAACCTCTGCGCAATAGGATTAAGGGACATTGTTATGAAAGAGAATGGTAGTAGTATTGAGTAAGTGTTCATTTTTTTTCTTTCAGCTATTCCATTCTGTTGGACATATAAACACAAGACGAGACATGAATAATCTTGAGATTGGAGGTTGAAGTAATCTCTAGCGTTGCCGGTCCTAAAACATTTGATTTTCACTCCAAGTTGATTTTGAATCATTGAGTAGAAACTAGGAATAACAATGCGGACATCAAATTTTTGTTTGAGGAGAAACAACCATAAACTCGAGTGCAATCATCAATTAAGGAGATAAACCATCGAGTCCCAGAAACATTAGGAATATTAGGACCCCATATGTCACCATGAATCAAATGAAAAAGAATAGAACTTCTTTTATTGCTAATAGGAAAGGGTACACGAGAATGTTTTGTCAATTTGCAAACATCATAAACTCAGAAACATCCAATCCTTGAAAAAACAGAGGAAACATGTACTTTTAAAACCCTAAACAAGGGATGATCAAGATGTTTGTGATACAACCAAATGTTGTCTTTATTTGAAGAACAGTGAAAAGACAACATATTATTCCTAATCTTCTTCGTGGATTCAAGGTAGTAAAAATTGTTATGTTCCTTAGCAAGTTTAATTCTCCTCCTGAGTCCTAATCGTGGAAAATACAATAAGAAGGGGGAAACAATAACATGATAGTGAAGTTCAATAATTAGTTTTTGAATGGAAACAAGGTTGATCGACAATTTGGTACATGAAGGATGTTTCTAAGGATATGACTAAGGATAAGGTGAACATCTCCAAAACTAACAACAGTTGCTAAAATGCATTGGCTACTACAATTTTTTTGTTACTTGGGCAGGGGTTGTGTGGAAAAATTGAGAATTGGGAGTTAAGTTGTCTGTGGCACTAGAGTTTATTATCCATGAATTATCAAAGAAACTGTTTGAGGTATTCATGCAAAAAGAGAACGAAGGGATACTTGAGAGAGTCAGAGCACACACTAGATGATTTATCAAGAGAACCCAACAATCCTTGAAGTTTCTCAATTTCTACATTATTGAATCCCTCCAGGACGGGGCTGTCTTCAGTATGGGACTGCTTGGTTAGGTCTGTGCTAGCCCTACGACTTCCCCATTCTCGGCTTGGTGTTTTACCAATTAGTTTCCAACGTGTCTCTTTGGTGTGACATGGTTTTTTACCGTAGTTGCACCAAAGATGGACTTTATTGTCTTTAACAGGAGGCAAACCACCCATATCTTTCTCTTGCGAATCAGTTTTGGCAACAAGGGCTGATCCAGCCATGGGTCGGGGCTCAAGCATCACTCTTCATTGACTTTCCTAAGCCCAAAGTAGGGAGATTGTCTCTGCTAGGGACAATATGCCGTCTTTGCCAATGATTTGAATTCATACCTTATCAAATTTAGGATTTAAGCGGCCAAAAAATCATATACACAATCATTTTCATTAAAATTCTTCAAAACAGTAGCATCTGGAGCACATTTCATCTCAATAACTTGGTAGTAATCTAGTTCTTGCCACAGATTTTGCAAATAATGCATAATTCAGTGACTGTTTTATCTCCCTACTTAGTAGCTCCTGCTTTGACTTTGAGTTCATAAACTTGGGCAATATTATGGGCTTTTGAGTAAGTGCGGCTAATGTAGCCCTAAATTTTGTCAGCAATAGTGAGAAATATATATGTATCACTGATGGTTGGTTCCATGGAATCTCATCACCAAGACATAATTATAGTCTTCTTCATCTGATACCTCAAAGGCTGTCGGTCTCGTTCCAAGAATATGACTTAGTTTCTCTTTGTCCTTAGGTAAGTATGGACAACTTGGGACCATTTTAGGTAGTTCCCGTCTGCAGATCGCCAATTTTCTGGACTGAAGTGCAGTCATTGGACATAATTGATTGGCTAGAATTGCTTGAAACGGTTGTTTGAGAATTGGTCATAATGGAAAAAGGTAGGAGGGGGGAAAAATAAAATTAGCAATGAAGTCTGGAAAAAAAAATTGATTAGAGATCAGCGATGAAGGCTGAAAGAAAAAGCAGAAGAAACCCAAAAAAAAAAAAACCTAGGGCTCTAATACCATGTGGAAAAATTGATTTCTCTTCTTACCGTTACTTTTCTGAATGGGAATGCACAGTATGATATACAAAATTACAATAGATAAAATAGTAAACTAGGAGAGAATAGGAAACTAACTTATTCCTAAATGTATGATATCTTTCAAATTAAACCCCTTAATTTATGGGATTTCTTACTTTGTACACAGCTATTACAATTCGACAATGACATTGTTTCACTATGAAAAAAAAGATAAATTAGTTTACACCTTGTTTGGATTACATTTAGATGAAGCAAAACAACAGATGGAAAAACTAAACTATTAGCTTGGTATTAGGAGCCTCTCAACCAAAAATCTATGAAGGTTTTTGTTGTTGATTTTGTTGAGAATTGAGCATCCTTTAATTATCTACTTGACTGTGTTCGTCCTTGGGAATGGCAACGAGTTGAAATTTGTATGACCCATTTCCATACTTGTATAAGGAATACATAGTACTCATACTTGTCCCGTACTTGTTATGGGTATCTATTGCTCTGCCCTTCTCCTCCTATACTGTTAAGATGGTTTCTGTATCTGATTAAATGAGATGTGGGTCTGAAAGCTCAACTTAAAATTAATATCCCTATCTCTGTCAGAAATTCCTAATTCTCATGCCATTCCTGTCATGGATATCTATTGATCTGCCCTTGCCCACCCTATAATGTTAAGATTTGTACTCGTACCAGATTAAATGAGCTGGGTAACTGCAAGGCTCAATCTAATTTTAAGTATGTAAAATACATGTCAATTATAAAATTAATTAAATCTATTTGGTATGCGCTCCTTTAGACTTTATAAATTAATTTGTTTTATTTGATATCCACTACTCTTGTCTTTTAAAATTAATTAAATTTATTTGGTAACCATTACTCAAATGTTTAAACCCAAAATTATCCCATACCAATCACAGGCATCTATCACTTAAAGCCATTGCAATCTTGTTTAAAAGAGTCAGGAAATCACAAATAGTCGTAAATTCCCCACTGTCATCTTTATTCAACCTAACATTATACATACTATTTTTAACTATAAGAGATCTTGATCGTTTGCCTCTTGTGCATGTTCCCATCCTCCTATCTGTAGGGTATTTTTGCCTTGGACTCAAATGTTATAGTTTGGTTTGAGTACTTCTCTGGTACCACTCCCTCCAAACAGTTTCATTTGCCTCAAGTCTAGCTTGAGTTGTGGCCTCTAGCATTATCCTTCTATTTAGGTAGCAATAGGTCTTAGCTATTTGCTTCATGCGCATTAAACCTCAGAATTTGTTGGCATGCTTAATGACACCATCCTCGTGGTTGCATATACTTTTCATTTGGATTTAGAATTTTATGCTTTGGAGGAAGTTTAGTTGCTTTAAACCTTCAACTTGAAACACTAACACTGCTGCTGCATTCATCCTTTGATCCAAGAGCACTTGGGCACAACTTTAGGTTAATATTCCATTATTGTCTGGAGAGCTTCTAAGATTAGCATAAATCAACACTGTGATGCTCTAAACTATTTCCTAAGACCTGTGAATCTATCAGTTTAATCGTGCCAGCATAATCTGAAATACTAGATTCAATTTATATTGAATCATCAAGGATAAAAGATTCAACATAGTTTAGAAGAAACATTAGAATCAATAAATAAATATAACGTATGACTATTTGATTATCAATGATGCCATACTTTTTCAATTTTTGTATAAATTGCCTAAACAAACACTCAGGAAAGAGTTCAAGAACTATTCATATGCATATTTGGTTTTGGTTTGAGCTTTTGATTTATTACAGTTGGTAAATGAAAACTACACCAAAAAGAAAGCTATGGAACTTTCAATCCAAGACCAAAATTCTCAGTTTGATCCGATTCTCTTTCTCAGTTTTGGGTTCATATGGCACTGATGTGAGTAATGGTTTTCAGATAAAAAACAAACTTGGCAACTTCTGTTGCTAAAATATTTCATGCATACAAGAAGAGAGCTGTCTAGATGCTCATCTGTAGTCTGTATGAGTATCCTTGAACAAAGACCATAGTGTCTTTTTTTTTAGTTGGCATCTGGTATCCAGCTTACACTTATTAATCTTGGAGTGACTAGCCCGACCCACTTAAGTTTCCCACCAGCCATCATGCTAAATCGAGAAGCTCTCACAGCGGACGGCTCATCAACCCAATATTCTTAGGTCAACCGTCTATTAAGAAAAATTCATCCGTTAATTGGTTGTAACTCGATCCTTAGATGAAGGCGCCCTGCCGCTGCACCATTGCCCCGAGGTCTTGAGGGCAAGACCATAGTGTCCTTGAATTTTGGTTCTCTTGTTAATTAATGAGGGAGCATACTGCAGTAGCAATAACCAATAACTAAGTAGTAATTTTGATCTGTTCATAAATATATTTATAAATTATTCTATTAATTTGTTGCCTAGTTCCCAGAATGAATGAACATGAGAGATCATTTGTGAAATGATTAAAATCCTCATCTTAGTTTCATAACTTTGATGGAAAATAGTGGAATTTGTCCAATCATTGGGGAAAAAATTCTAAGAAGCACGAGGTTCTCCAGGATCACTATGTCAAAGAGTCAAAGACCAGATGTTTATAGAGCTTGTCCTACTGGTATGAATCCAAGAATTATCCTGGATGCATTCAAATATTTATGCCCCACAGTTGAGCTGGCAACTCATCAAATTTGTGCATAGAAGCTCTGGAAAATGGACTAATAAGGACTTGTAAGTTAATGAAGCAGAAGAATCTTGGCACACTTTCTATATATCACCATTTCAACACAGGTTTCAATCCTTAGTATTTTTTTTCTCAATTGAAAAAATAGAATTTGAATTATAGACTCACTTCTATGAAGTATGAACTATAAGAAAACCAGATACTTGATTTTAAGTAGTGCTTGAATGATTAGCATGCCTCCAATAAGTGTCTATGCAATATCCATGTCCCATATTGAGCTGGCAACTCTTCTTATTTGTGCATAGAAACTCTGAATATCTGTACAATTTTGATTTGGAAGTCCATTAATCAAAAATTTTGTCACGTTTTCTATGATCTATCCCTTTAATACAGGTTTTCTATGTTACTCATAAGATAGAATCGGTTCATGATTGTGTTAGTTTAATTTTAATATTTTCTTTAAACATCGTTTGACAATTTTTGGCATTCTCCAGGTTTTCTTCTTGCATGAATTTTGTTCTTTGAGTAAAAGCTTGCAGCAGGTTCAGCAATTGCGATTACTTAGGTATGTACTCATAGCTAGATGTTTGATTATTCCAATTTATTTTTTAACAGTAAATATCACCTGCCATATGGCTTTGTTATTTGTCTGCCTGATGACATTTGGATTTTTTATCATATGATAAAAAAAGTGTTATGAAAACTTCTAATTTACTTGTTAAATACAAATCTGGAACGGCATTATTATCACGGCTTAACGAAACCATATATTATATTCCATACCCTGAAGTTTGACCTAGAATTTAACCTCCTAAGTACTAACCTTTTATGTGGACTTGAGTTAATCAACAAAAACTCCCCTTCCATAAGTTGGTCAAAGTGACGATGTAATGCAATTAGTTGTGTAAATTCAGATATACTAGTAGTGTACATGGAACCAAGGTTTAAAGGATCATTCTAAGCCCATGTATAATTCCTGGCCAGAATGATACTATATCATGTCATGCTGATGGTGCCAACATGTGGTGCCAATGGCGCTGACTCGAAGGAGGTAGGAAATGAAAAGAAGATGGAGTAAGAGTTGGAGGAGGAAAAGAAATAGCAGACTTTAGCCTCGGCTCACCTCCTATGCTGGAAGAAGCGAGGAGTGGAAAATTTGAGGAATATTCTGCCTCTTATGTATGAAGAAGGCATGAGGATTAACTTTCTACCTCCTCTGCTGGATGAAGACACTTAGGTTAACCTTCCTATCCACATCCACTGCAAGGAAAAGAGTCAATGAAGAAGACATAGTTCTGGCGTGTCTAATTGACATGTGTCATGTTGACTTTTTTACCTCGACATTTCTGCACAACACAGAAATGTTCCATCTCCATGATAAGATTTCCAAGGATAGGCACCTGTCTTGACCCATTCCGCATGCTGGTTGGTCAGATGAACAATATGTTTCATCCGTGCCTATTGGCATGCAAGGGGTTCTTAAACGATGCAAGGAACCATGCCCAGAAACATGCCATATAATCTCCCATATGTTGACTGAATTGTGTAACTGGATGTCAGCTTTATTAGAAGTTGGATAGTGAATTATGAGTTTGAAAAAGCATTTATATTGTGTGAAATATTATTGCTCAGTTTTGTGATTATACATACTAGTTTTCTTTGAACTATTTAAATTTACAGCAACTTTAGAAACTTCCAAATTAATTTTTGTAAGCATATTAATATGAGGAAATCCCGAAAGACTATCTTTTTATGAGTCTCAAACTGTTGTTTCTGTGGATGCATAATTTTCTAAGCAACTGTTACTGATGTACGAGTTAATTTATATTTTTTAGATGCCACTCTATTGTTATTCTTTTTCTGGATGTTAATATTCATATAAATGCATTTTAGTTTCCTGCAGCTTGATTATTGATTATTCTTATAGGGATCTTGCCACTGAAGGTCTGTTTGACATAATAACAAATGTGTTGCAAAGTCAGGATAGAAAGCTCGTTTCTGTTGGGTAATTTAAATAGTGTAATTTTGGTTACTATCTTTTACTCGTGTATGTTATTGCTAACTTAGTTATCTGTTGGTAATGCAGGACAGATATCCTTATTCTCTTTCTTAACCAAGATGCGAATCTTCTTCGGTCCTATGTCCTTCAACAAGAGGGAATCACCATTCTTGGTCAATTGGTGAGCCTATTGATAAATAATCACTCATACTTCAAAATGTATATCTTTATTTGGAATTTTGGACAAAGGCCAATTATTTAGAAGATCTTTACTTTTTTAGTGATGTTAAGGATGTCATAAGTTTGATTTTCCTCTTAAATAAATGATTATACGCAACATGTAAAAACATCCAGTTACCTATGAAACCTAATATTTGAGAGACTATAAGAGGCATTTACGAGGTTATCATTGATTTGATGAACTGTATGCCACTTTTTGTAGGCTATTTAAAATAACTTCCATGAAACCTAATTATTTAAATAGTTGTTAAGATCCATATAGTTGAGACAAATTGTTGTGATTAACATGGATTTGTTGTTAAGAATCAATAGAGGTAATCTAAATATATTCCATTTTTTTCACCTAAGAATTAAAAATACAAATGAGAAGAGATTTATCCATTAGTCATGTCAACAATATCATAACCATTGCTGGAATTGTCAGTCGGTCATTATACATTCTCTCTTTTTTTATCATAGCCATTTCTGGAGTTGTAGTTCCTTGGTTATCCCAACATGTTTAATGTAGAGATCCTTTTTGGTGCATTGTCTAGTTTTCATTTTTTAAAATTTTTATTCGGGGTTTTTCTCTTATTTCTACAATTACTATTTCTAAGAAATTGTCTAATTATTGGGTTTTATGAAACCTGATTATTTAAAGACTTGTAAAATTGGCCATCTCATTGTTTTCATCTTCAATCAGTAATGTTTCTTTTGCTATCTAAATATTCTCCACTCTCGTGAGATGCTATTGAGGCAAGCAACCTTCCAAGGTTTCTGACAGATATATATGCATTTTTACGTATAACATATATATGCTATGTAGTGGGTTGTTACTTGTTACTACAAGGATGGAGAAATTATTGGACTAGGATACTCTAATATTTTGTCTTCCATCACATTTGGGAAGAACAATAGAGGATATGTGCGCTTGTCTTCCATCTAGTTTTTTCATCTCTTATGTGTTTCCACCAAATAAATAATTAAAGATTCTTTAATCTAGTTTTACATTCGTTGTCTCTCATCCGGCAATATGCCTAACATCGATATTATGCAATTGATTTTCTTATTTAAATTTATGATCTTCCATGTCAGATAAGTTAAAGGTCTACCAACAAGAGTAGTTGTAACCATTTGTAGCGTTTATTTCATCTGCAGATCTAGTTAGATTATAATATCACTTGGATTTAATTGGAATTTCAAATTGTCTTCGTACCAGTATGTTATATTTATAGCTTTCGAATTGGTTGATTTTGGCTTTTCATATTTGTTTTACTCTTAATCATAATTGTATGGTGGATATTATGCAAAAATAGAATTTCAGATCAAAATTTTTCCAGGTTAAAGGCATAATTACAGACTTTGGAGAGGAGATGCATTGCCAGTTTCTTGAAATTATTCGAATATTGATTGACTCATATGGTGGTACCTCAGGTTCACAGGTATGTTGATGAGAGACATGTTTACTGAGTTTTTTCTTGTTTATCTATTTTATATTTCCAAATTGTTTGACAGTCCAAGATCACCTTGACGCATGATTAATGTCATGAATTTATTCAAAGTTTTTTCCCCAGAAAAAACTGGAATGGGAGATCCCCACAAAGATAGTATTTCTAGTAACATATGGAAGGAATAAATGCAATGTTAACTCAGTTGTAATAAAGTTCATGATGGATATCAAAATAGAATTCTTTCTAAGTAACTAGACGATCTGTGTGATTTGAAGCACACATTTTGTGTTTACTTAATTGCATTTGCTAATCTTTTCTAGGTATTGGTTTTGGAAAAGTTTCCCCAAGTTATTAGCTTTCAGAGAAACATTTTTTGTTTTCCAGTTATTTTTAATGTTATTAATTTCTGATTCTTTCCATGTTTGCTGAAGAGAGATGCAATTGTAGACATCTTCTATGAAAAGCATTTGCCTCTGTTATTGGATGTCATAGCATCATCCTGTCCTTTACAAAACAGTTCCTGTTCAATCACCAACCGACCTGCATCTGTTACGGCAACTAAGCCAGAAATTTTAGCTAACATTTGTGAGCTTCTATGCTTCTGTGTGATTCATCATCCTTGTAGAATAAGGTGAGGATGTGATCTAGTTATTAGATTGTTAATTTGCCTACTACTACCTATTATTTCATGGAGAAATTTAGTTTACTTCATTTACGCAGGGGTGGTTTTCTTGTGAATAATGCCATAGAGAAAGTCTTGTGTCTTACACGCAGAAGGGAGAAGTTTCTGGTTGTGTCTGCTGTTCGCTTCATGCGCACTATTGTTTCCTGTAATGTGAGTTTTTGGGTTTTGTATTATTGGTAATCTTGCACTGTTCTTATAGTCAAAATACATTTTTTCTCCTGATAGTCATCTTCTATATGCTTTGCAACAAGCTTTTGTAGTATTGGCTGATTATTTGTAAGTACAACAAACATTGCATACTGACAATAACAAAGGAATTGCTGCTGTATTAATCAGTAAGTTGGGTTTAAGCTTCTGCTTCACTGTTCTAGGTCCTTAAATCACAGATTATCAGATAATTCACACATTACTTTCTAGGGAATATGGCTCATACTTTATGTCATGTTGTATTGTAGCCATGCTATGTCACACATCAAAATGAATTCAATGAATATTTGTTTTTTTTATGGTTCGTTTTCTAAAATTCTCTCTCTAAATTTTTTAATCATATTTCATAAGTAAACAAGATAAGTGTAAAGGAGCAAAGTTGATAGTAATTCATCTCTACATGCATTTACTTGAAAGATAAGTGAAAAAATCATTTTTAAGTCAACTAAGAGCCTTTAGTACGATACATATCCAATGAAACAACTAAGAGTCCATGAGGAATATACAAGTAGTTAGTAAGCAACAGAGTTACAAGCTAGTCATTCGGAATTCTTGTAAGGCTAGGTACACTTATCATGGCTGGCTTCAACTTGGCAAAAAGAGGTGAAGAGACTACCTCAATCGGGATTAATCTGAAAAGCAAGAAATTGGACATTATGGTGGACGATGGGTACCCTCTTGCTGCTACAGTTGATATTCAATCACCAAGAGGGCTGCTAGAAATGAACAGAGAAAAACAGCATACTACAATGATGATACAGGAAAAAGTTTCATACTACCACAAAGAAAACAAGATCTTGCTTGAGGGTGCAAGTTCCTATAGCTATGGACACAATTTCACAGATGCTGAAGAAGGGCAGCAGGAAAAAGTCAATGCTGCGGTAGAATACTGGCTGCCTATGCTGAAAACAAGGACTCACGGTTACCAACTGAGAAAGAAAAGAAAGGAGAAAGCCAGAACATGATGCTGCATTTTCCAAGGAAGAGATGAAATGTCATCTACTGACAGAGAGGAAACTTGTGGCAGTGGTAATGACAACATAAGGGACAGTGTGCATCTGATCAGGATGGGCAGTGGCAACGATAAGGGCAATGTTGTGGGCAAGGCAAGAGACAACAACCAGGGGCTTCAAGGGTGAGTGATGAGGACAATGATGCAAATGATAGGCGCAAGGTGTGTGGCAATGGTGTGCTGTATACAGGTGAAGTGGCTAATGGCATACACAATGCTTGTGTGCAAGATTTGGAGATGGGGAGGGAGAGCTTGTAGATGATATTGAGAGAAGGCCTACAAGATGCTAGGGGGAGGAAAAATCACATGCCAGAGAATAAGGGATAGGGAGGGATTTTGATACCAAAAATTATATCCATAATAAATCAAGGCAACTAAATCCATCTGGTTCAGTTCAACTTAATCCAACCCAGTTTAGCCATATAACCTCCAATTAAGTCCGATTTGAGCCCCAGGCAAAATTCAATCGGTCCGCACACAATCTCACTCCAGTCTGATTCCAAATTAACTCCAATTGAATTAAAAAATTAGTAAACCACATTATTATTATTATTATTATCCGCCCATGCCTGATGTATGTTAATTCAGGAAAGTTAATTACTTACCTGATTCCACTCCTCAAGACCATGAACCCTGCTTTCACAGTCCTCTCCTTCTCCAATCAATGCCATAGACCTTCCTCCCATTGATGATAGGATGATTATAGCTGAGCTCTTCTCTTCCCCCTTTGGATCTAAACCTCACCCGCTAAAGCTTCTGACCGAGTTGCAGCAAACCACATTCATCATTTTCGGTCGATATACAATGGATTTTTTAAATTGGAATTTCACCATACCTGACAATCCAAGAAACCATTCAAGATTGTATTGGCTATTGCCAATCCAGCAACTCAGCCAATCCATATTGGGATTTTCTGAGTCTGCCAACCTTGGAATGCATACTTAACTCACTGTTGTATCATTCCTACAACTAATTTTCACTTTAATAGTGTGCAAATAATATAAAAAATATGGGCTTCTTGCAGGATGAGCATCTTCTTCGCCATATTGCAAGAAATAATATTTTAAAACCAGTGATTGAGGCATTTATTGAGAATGGTGATCGCTACAATATGTTACATTCTGGCGTTCTGGAACTTCTTGAGTATATCCGAAGGGTAATCTACCTCTTGGTTTATTTCCCTACTATTTTATTTTGACTATAGTATCTTTTGAAACTTTTTCTCACAGTTCTAGTAAACATGTGTAGGAGAATGTAAAGGTTCTTGTCTTGCACATAGTTGATTCTTTTTGGAATAAGCTGATGAAATTTCGACATCTGGGGACTATCCAATCCCTAAAGATCAAACAAGAGCAGGCATGCTTCTTTTTTTTCATCCTTGTATTTTTGGTGCATTATTTAAGTTATCATATCAACTACCATAAGGAAGCTATGTACTTTAAATGTTTGGCCATTAGTTAATGCCTGCCTTATTGTGCGACAGCTGCTGGAGAATCCGGAGACTAAGAATGCTGCTACCAGCATGGAACCTAGAAGTCAGACTGAGCAACGAGCTCTTGAAAAGGAGGAGGAAGATTACTTCAATGAGGACAGGTTCGTTGTAAGGGTACTACTGCTTATTCAATATCAACTTTTATCTGTGACAAGGATAATATTGGTGTATACTTCAGCGATGAAGAGGACTCAGCTGCTGGTTTTTCTCAATCAAGAAACCAGCATGCACGGGCAAAGATGCCAAATGGAATCAAGGATCACTCATCTTTCAGGTGTCCAGATACATTTTAATTCCCACTTTCAATGTTTAAACTTGTTCTTGAACTAGCATGGTTCAATTTTCTATTACTTTTCAGAGTACTAATGGCGGGAAGATACTTTACCAGGTGCTTTAGATAACAAAATTTGAAAAAGTTCAGATTTTCAAAATTCCTGGATTTTATTTCATGAGAATTGAAAGAATTGTTACCTATCTTTTTCTTTACTTGTAGCATAACTTCATTCAATTGCTTTTAAAAACAGATTAAGTGTTTGTGCACCATAAATGAGCTTTCTTGTATCTCAGGCCTGGATCTGTTGGACTTGTTGACTATGATGATGATGATGAGGACTATAATCCACCACCAAAAAAATCTGATACTTCTACAGAGGATGATGTTGTGACATTTTCGAAGATTAAGCGTAGGTCTGCCAACCTGCACGATAACAGAGACAGGAAGTCTGAGCCAACAAAGAAACAGAAGCTGGATATACGAGTAAATGATGGTAAGGCTGCTGGTTCTTCTGCAACTGCATCTTGCAGTAATAACAATGCGCAGAGTGGTTCAAATGAAGTGGACAAACTAGCTGTAAAAGTCTCTTCAAAATCTCTAGTTATTAATCATCTGGCTGAAGCTCCTGAAACTACACAGTCTAGCGGAGAGGATTCTCCATCAATACCACCCAATAGTTCCTTGTCAAAGGGTGTTCCTAATGGCTAGAATATCTATTGTTACAGTCGTTGTTGAGTAGATGAAGTCATAGTTTTGACATAATTATCTAGCAGATGACATTTTTCGCCACACAGGAAGAGTCAAGAAATTGCAGCATACCTCTACTGTCCAGACGGATAAGCAGTCAGCTTTAATTAAATGCTCGAACCCAGGATTGAAGAGGTGAAGCTATTTGGCTTTCCGTATGTTTCAAGTAGAGCATCAGGATCTATTTTATACATGGGAAACAACGTGCTATTAGTGTGCTGCAGCATGTACTTTTGTTCGGTTGTAGAACAGTGGAATTTTTACCCAAATTGTGTGAACAATGACAGCAAAATACTACTGTTGAGACCGTTCTACCCATTAAGCTTTTAACATGTGCGCAGCTGCCCCACTTTGAATATTGGCTACTCTTTGGCATCTCAATTGTGAAATGATGTTGATTTATGCTCGTGTAGAACATTATATTTTATTATTGCGAACTCAATTATGTGTCAATTGTCGATCAAAAATAAAGTGTTAACCCCAAAATGCTCGTGTATTATGATTGTGTATGCCCTACTATTATTTTGGGAAGATGATTTATGTGCTTTCCTATCATGCTGCTACTTGTTGGTGGTGCGCTAGGACTCTCATGTTGGTTCGCCATAAATTGATTTTTCTAATTTGGTTTTGATTACTTGTATATAATCTGTATACATTTTCTATCTACGAACTTGCTGTGCAGGGAGAAATTTGTCTTCCAAGTGTCACATTATTGGTTTTGTTTAATATTGTTATTATCACAGCAGAACTTTCACTAATTTTGTATTCAGTGTAGGAATATTAATCAAAATTCTTGTCCTGTCTTCTGTCGGTCTAATCATTTGGTAGAAATTTCTCTTACCAAATTTCTCTCTTCATCTTCTCGTGCCTTTGAGATTCTCGTCGTCAACTCCGGTCTCCACTCGAAGTGCTTATACTAGAGCAACTAACTTCGAGCTTCTCATTTTCATTGTCATCTGCTCTGTTCTCATTCTATTTGCGTATGCTGGGCCTGCTACTAATGAGCTTTTCATCTTCAACGTCATCTCCTGTCTCCACACCTTCATTGTCACCGCCTGTCTAGTCTGCGAGTTGCTCTTGAATGAGCAACTCGTGTGTGGTTGCGAGTGGTTGCATTATTGGATTTCATTAGCAATGATTTAAATTACAAGGCTAGTCAGTCCAATCAACTCTCCTCAATCAATTTAAGAACATATCTTTGACCTTTCTTAATCTTGGTATGCCCTCATTTGTTTTAATAAATGACATTTAAATGACCTGTGAATCTTTTTTACTCTTCAATTGACCAAAGTAGAAGTTCAATTTAACTCATCTCAAAAAAATCCTGAAACCGCAAAATGGTTTCAGAATGACATAGTCGCTCCAAATTTGGCAAGCTATATGCACAGCTTGATCTTGCAATGAGCCTCTAACTCTTGCTCGCAAAGGATTGAATGCTTAATTCAAAGAAAAGAATATGGTCATTATGATGCAACTATGAGCTCTAATATTTGGACTTTGCAATTTGTCTTCTTTGTGTTAGCGTTTAATATTTCGATTGACTAATAAAAGTTCTATAAGAATAAAACAATAATAAAGATGCAAATTAAACTGAAACAGAAATGACCTCAAATGACTTTCACAATGAATGATTCAATTCGTAAAGAAATCCATTAAATCAAAATAGTTACTATACTTTCGATAAATATAAAATAAAAATAACGTCTTGGTACTCGCTAATTAAGTTCAGATTGAAGATTCATATGGGCATTGATCATAATTGCACTTCTCGGAAGGCCACCAATCGCCACTTGCACAAATAAAAGTGTCATCAATTTCAGCCACTAATTCGCATCTATTCACGGTGATAATTACACCAGTAAGTTCTTGAGATAAAGTTGGAACAACGAGGACGAGAAAGATAGGCAAGAAAAGATGTTGATTAATCATTTTTGAACCACAAAGTTAGAAAAAGATAAAAGACACTAAAAAATTCTTCATTTAGGGATGGAAAATTTTTCGTCCCAAATCTGTGACAAATTTACTGAAAACACAAGAAATCATCGCTAATTAGCAACAAAAGAGTTTCGTTGCATATTAGAAACAAATTAAATTTCATCTCCAAATTCGTTACCAATTAGCGTCGAAATTCAATATTCGTTGCAAACTCTTGTGACAAATTTCATATATGTTGCAGGCTTCTACAACGAATTCTAAATTCGTCGTAGAGTTTGTAATGAATATCGATTTCATTGCAAACGTTTGCGACGAATACAAGGATTCGTCACAAATTATTTTAAAAATCTGCACTGCGAAAAATCTGTTTGATAAAGTTTTTTTATGAATTGATTTTTTTTTAACCAATTTGGCGACGAGTCCATGGATTCATCGCAGATTGGTCAAACTATTATAGCAAATTTTAGCAGATGGGTCTAGATGGATCATTGGTTGGCTTTAAAAGACAAATTAAGTTAATTAGGACAATCAAACCAACGATATTAGTTGTGTTGATCATGCTAGTGAGAGAAGTTCTGAGAGACCAAAAATATTAAATACGATGAGGTCTAATTTGGTTAAAGGAATCATGTGGTAAAAAGGTGAATCGTTCGTCCTCAGCGCCCCCGCCGACCCGTCCCAAGGCCAACACTGAGGAGGTAAGCCATGAGTGACTACTAGCCATAAGTGCAAATGATCAAGACATGTACACAAGCTAAACAAGCCAATAATGTTAAATGCGTCCAATGATTTAGTCATGTTAATTGAAACTAAGGGTTGATTGATCAAGGTGAGGTGGATGACTTGATTGAGGAAATCAATTTAGATTTGTTGAGAATGAGTAGGTTATTCTACACACGTTTGATAATGTATTTTTATTTTTTTAAATTTTTTTTACCAATCTATGATGAATCCGTCGATTTGTTGCCAATATACAAATATTATATTATATGTAAAATATTGTTTTGTCATAAATTTGGCGATGAAGCACGTTTTTGTTGCCAAATTGTGACTAATTTAGCAACTAAAATATTTTCATTGCCAAAATACCCTAAAAATCACCTGATTCCCCCGTATCCTAACCCTCGTTTCCTCTCTCCCCTTACCTTTTCTAGAATGGGTAGCTGACCTTGGCTGGCTACAGCTGGCCGCAGCTGTCTGCGACTGGCAAGAGCTGTTGTCGCTGTGTGGTTGGTGGCCATAAGCTGTCCGCAATATATGATATATTGATGGTCACAAGACTATATTTGTTTGTCAACCTTTATATTTGAGTGTTGACTTTGTAACATTGTTTGTGCAGGTCTATATTTGATGTGTTTGGAGAGACTCATCTTTGTTAACCTTTGTTTGGTATACCTACACCCATTACTTTAATAGTGATAGCATTAGTGACAGTGTATTATCTCATGTTTCTATTTTATTTAACAAATTAATCAGGTCAAATAACGTCGAACCTGAGGCGATCGGCCAAGTCCCATAGAAGTTTTCCACCGGACGTTAGGATAAATCGGGAAGCGCTTCAGTGGACAACCTAGAAGTCCAACATTCCTTGGTTATGCGTCCCATTTAGAGGAAAAATCCTTACAAATGCGTCACAGTTGAGAATTAAACCATGGGTTATTGGGTGACAACAAGATGCCCTTCCACCGCACCATAGACTTGTGGGTGACAGACTTGCTACAATAGGGCAAGGGATCAATTCCCGACGGGCACATGCCCTTGGGGGATAAAACCCCTCCCACTCTATAACCAACTTGGCAGTCCTATGATTGACCCTGTGATTTATCTCCCTTCACATAATCCGGGGATAAGCTGTGAGGGACCTTTGGATGAGCTAATCACCTTTTGCTATAATGTTTATATTTTATTTGTTATAATTTATCTTCATTTGCATGTGAACAAAGTACCATTTGTAGGTCCCTTGTGGGCCGGCTGGAGAAGTTGACTATCCTGTAATAAAAAAAATCTCGAGCTATCTAAAAGTAAGGATTCAAGTTAGTTCAACACAACTACTATATAAACAATCATAAAAAGAAGAGGCTAGATTAAAAATTAAAAGTAAAAATAAATAAAAAAAGTTTTAAATCCATAACATTTTACTTTAGAAAAGTTTCATCAATCAAATATATACAAAAACATGTATTTTAATATAAATGGACATACATGAGTACTTATGTTTGATGAAAAGTATTATTTTTATTTCAAAATTATAACAAAGAAAGATAATAAATTGAAATAAAATTTATCTTACATGTGTTTCTCAACCCGCAGGCCAACCCAAGCTCGTCGCGGGTCGACCAGCACAGGTCGCAGACCACGGCTGGTTAGCCCGCGACGGGCTTGAATTGATAAAATTCTTGCTCGTGCGTGCCGAGATTTGACTTCTAGACCTCATGTGACAAGCTCTCATACCTTAATCATCGCACCGCCCCGAGAGGACTTAAAATATCCTTTTGTGATTCACCTTAGAATAACTATAATGAAAACTGAACTATATTTCTCACCTATTAATAATAATAAAGTAATTATCTTCTCTTTATTTTTCTCAATATTTTTTCATTTTTATTTCTTCGTGTTTCGATATTTCTACGTTTCTGCATCTATAATTTGATATTAAAATATCCTTTTGTTCTTCACCTTAGAATAACTTTGATCAAAACTGAACTTATATTTCTCACTTATCAATAATAATAATGAAGCATTTGTCTTCTCTTTATTTTTCATCCTATTCTAATTTATTTTCTATTTCTACATTGTTTCTATATTTCAATGTTTCTATATCTATAATTTGATATTTTGAATATCCTTATTGATTCACCATAGAATAATAACTTCAGCTTCTTATCAAAGACACATGTAGAATTCTGAATTTATTAAAAGACGTATACTACTTTGATATTTACCAAATTACGCACATTTTCAAGTGTATTTTCCATTTTATCCTTCTGACAAATCTAGCTTTTTCGTTTTCTTTATCATTTTTCTCTCTCTGCTATTTCCTCTCTCCTGTGCATGCAACATTTCTTATTGTTTATTTTTCCTCTTCTCTGTTCTCTCTTTTTTTTTTTTTTTTTTTTTTTTTTTTTTTCCTTCCCGCATTCC